>CAKAKS010000017.1:400217-405217 GCA_916700875.1 Sebastes aleutianus | reverse complement strand
TGTTAGTAACTTGTTCAGGTATAACTCATTGCTGGTCGGTGTCTCATGGTCTCTTGTGTGTCTTCGCTGTTCAGACTCAGACTCCAACACAAACTCCAGTGAAGCACCAAAACCTCTTGGTTGTATCTAGTGAAGCTGTTAAACAGTGTTGGCTGCGGTCGGAGGACGCGGGGGAGACCGTAGCTTTGGTCTCCAGGACCGGAGTCTCTGCTCCTCTGCTCCTCTGCTCCTCTGCCTGCCTTCACTCACACACCACGCTCCTTCTCTCTCTCTCTCCACCTCTCACGTGCATGCTGCTCACTCCACACAGCAGAAGAGTTAGTTTAGCTCTGAGAATATCTAGTGAATGTTCAGTGGACGTTTGTGCAGAAATAACTGCTGTAGCTCCTCCAGACCAACAGAGGTTTCCCGTGTCTTGTGAAGTGACGGGGCTCCGCAGAGAGAAACGTTATCGTCTCCGACCAAAACTCCGGCGTCTCCCCCGTTCCCTCCGGCCGCGGTCGGGAGGCTGAGGCGGGAAAAGCCAACACTAGGATCAGCATTGATTCATGGAGAGACCTTGGTCTGGTCAGCTAACATTACTGCCAAGCAGCTGAAATATAGAGTGATATTGTGCTTTTAGCTGACGTGTGTCTCCTCACTGTGTTGAGTGATGCTCCTTCATGTCTATGTAGAGCGAACACAAGCGCCAGCAACAGGACGCTGACTTTAGTTGACTTAACGGACACAGGTGAAGCTGTTAACAACACATTTAGGATTCTAACTAACAGTCCCTTTAAAGAACCAAACAGATCAGATGATCAGAGGTCAACAGAATGAATCACTACATCTCAATCAGTATCTCTGGTTTCATGACATCAGAACAGCTGATCCACGTTAAGAATGTTAGGAAACCTCTCTGAGGTTTATTTTACACTTTCTATTAATGTCTGTCTGTGTTTCTGTCTTTCTGTGTTTCTGTGTTTCTGTGTTTCTGTCTTTCTGTCTTTCTGTCTTTCTGTCTTTCTGTGTTTCTGTCTTTCTGTCTTTCTGTCTTTCTGTCTCTCTGTCTTTCTGTCTTTCTGTCTTTCTGTCTTTCTGTGTTTCTGTGTTTCTGTCTTTCTGTCTTTCTGTGTTTCTGTCTTTCTGTCTTTCTGTCTTTCTGTCTCTCTATGTGTCTTTCGTTTCTCTTGGTTTCATCATGTCTCTGACCACACTGAGTTTCTTCTATTTAACGAGTCAGCGGTTCATTTCTTGCAGTGTGCAGCTGTGTGTGTTTAACTGTGTGTGTTTAACTGTGTGTGTTAGTGTGTGATGTCAGTGTGTCAGTGTGTTCATGATGAAGATCGTTGTGCTCCTCGTCCTCCTCACTGGTAACTCTTTATCAATATTATTATTATTATTATCAATATTATTATTATTATTATTATTATATAAATTGATAGACAGACAGGTAGTAACTTTATTGATCTTGAGGTAAATTCATGTTTCCAGCATCTCACTTCTATAGTAAAACATGTTAGTTAGTAGAACAGAATATAATATATAGCAGATATAAAACTACCAGGAGATGAAGAAAACTGTTAAAGATGAATATAGTGCAGAGTAACAACTGAGATACGGGACTATTCAAAATGTGAATATAGTGTATAGATAATAACCTATAGGAGATATAGAGACCAGGGATTAAGAAATGTCTAATATGGAATATAATGCAGGACGAGAACTGAAGTAGAGAGGTTTAATAAATATAGACTAAAGGTCAGAATACAGCTGTTCATTATTATAGAATACAGTTAAACATATATATCTATATATAATATATATATATATTATATATATAATATATATATATATTATATAATATATATATATATCTATATATATATTATATATAGATATCTATATATATATAAATATATATAAATATATATATATATATATATAATATATATATTATATATAATATATATATATATTATATAATATATATAGATATAGAGATATCTATATCTATATATATAGATATATATATATTATATATAATATATATATATATACAGTATATCTATAGAGGAGCAGAGTTATATATATCTTTACTCTTTTCTGTCTTTGTTGTGATTTTCTCTGTGTGATTTATTAATGTTAATATTAATATTAATGTTAACGTTAATTAATATTAATATTAATATTGTGTTTCTCCTCCAAACCTTTGTTTTTTGCCTCATTTTGTCGGAGACTGATTTTAAATATGAATGATTGATTGATCAGGTGATTGATCAGAGTCAGTGAGAGCATCAGGTTCATGTTCATATCATATATAAATATCAATAATCAGAAGACATGAAGAGCTGCAGCTTTTATTCTGATGTCTGTGAGACAGACCCGAGTCCAGAGCAGAGACAGACCCGAGTCCAGAGCAGAGACAGACCCGAGTCCAGAGCAGAGACAGACCCGAGTCCAGAGCAGAGACAGACCCGAGTCCAGAGCAGAGACAGACCCGAGTCCAGAGCAGAGACAGACCCGAGTCCAGAGCAGAGACAGACCCGAGTCCAGAGCAGAGAGAGACCCGAGTCCAGAGCAGAGACAGACCCGAGTCCAGAGCAGAGACAGACCCGAGTCCAGAGCAGAGACAGACCCGAGTCCAGAGCAGAGACAGACCCGAGTCCAGAGCAGAGAGAGACCCGAGTCCAGAGCAGAGACAGACCCGAGTCCAGAGCAGAGAGAGAACAGAGATCAGCTTTAACTCATCTTTATCTCAGCGTGGCGTCTCGATGGTTAACGTGTTTGTGTCTCCAGTCAGCGTTGTCGTCGGCGACAGCGTTGTTGGTCGAGCAGGAGGAGGCGTCACTCTGACCTGTAAGTATGACATCGTCTACCACGGGCCGCTGGGGGTCTGCTGGGGTCGAGGACATATACCGTTGTCCGGCTGCAGCGACCAGCTCGTCTCCACAGACGGACACCGCGTGGTGGACGGAACCAGAGCGTCCAGCAGGTACCAGCTACTGGGACGACTGGAGGACGGAGACGTCTCTCTGACCATCCTCAACATCTCGGAGACGGACGCCGGACGCTACGCCTGCAGGGTGCAGGTCTTAGGCTGGTTCAACAACAAAAAGCATCACTTTGATCTGATCGTTGAGACGGGTGAGACGTTATTATTATTAATATTAAAGTTTTATATCAGCAGGCTATTAACGGGATTACGTTGCTAGGCAACAGCCTGGGTCCATCTTTACTTCCTGTCAGCTGATGATGTCATTCCACTGTAACAGGAAGTGAACTAGGACACATTGTTTACAACAGAGAGACATGGTCTACTGGGAACTCTTTATTACTCTTGTCCCTCACTGGTCTCTACTGGTCTTTACTGGTCTCTGCTGGTCTCTACTGGTCTCTACTGGTCTCTACTGGTCTCTACTGGTCTTTACTGGTTTCTAATGGTCTTTACTGGTCTCTACTGGTCTCTACTGGTGTGACTGAAGTAGTCTCTACTGGTCTCTACTGGTCTCTACTGGTGTGACTGAAGTAGTCTCTACTGGTCTCTACTGGTCTCTACTGGTCTCTACTGGTGTGACTGAAGTAGTCTCTACTGGTCTTTACTGGTCTTTACTGGTCTTTACTGGTCTCTACTGGTCTCTACTGGTCTCTACTGGTCTTTACTGGTCTCTACTGGTCTCTACTGGTCTTTACTGGTGTTCTGTGTTTCAGCTCCACAGATGACGACATCGTCACCATTAAGCAGAGAGACGTCACCAGAACAGACAGACATCAGTCCTCCAGCAGGTAAACAGTCCTAGTGTCCTAGTGTCCTAGTGTCTTAGTGTCCTAGTCCTAGTGTCCTAGTGTCCTAGTCCTAGTATCCTAGTGTCCTAGTGTCTTAGTGTCCTAGTCCTAGTGTCCTAGTGTCCTAGTCCTAGTGTCCTAGTGTCTTAGTGTCCTAGTCCTAGTGTCCTAGTGTCCTAGTCCTAGTATCCTAGTGTCCTAGTGTCTTAGTGTCCTAGTCCTAGTGTCCTAGTGTCCTAGTGTCCTAGTCCTAGTGTCCTAGTCCTAGTGTCCTAGTCCTAGTATCCTAGTGTCCTAGTGTCCTAGTGTCCTAGTCCTAGTATCCTAGTGTCCTAGTGTCCTAGTGTCTTAGTGTCCTAGTCCTAGTGTCCTAGTGTCCTAGTCCTAGTGTCCTAGTCCTAGTGTCCTAGTCCTAGTATCCTAGTGTCCTAGTGTCCTAGTGTCCTAGTGTCCTAGTCCTAGTGTCCTAGTGTCCTAGTGTCCTAGAGGTCTCCTCTCAGACCCTGATCCTGTGTAATGATGACATCATGCTGCTGACTCAGCTGTTTCTGTTTCCTGCTCCTCCAGGTCAGCTGACCTCCACTGAGCTGGTCCAGACTTCCTCCTCCAGCAGCGTGACGGCCGAGGTGAGCTTTATACTGACATCAGGTGACTGGAGACCGAGACGGTAACCATGGCAACAGGTGCGTGCACTCTGATTCGCCCTCTTCTCCACGGCAACGCCACACATCTGGACCGGTCCGACCCGCCCAGCTAACAGACACAACGTGATGAGTCAGAACCAACACGTTACAGCTGCTAGTGAGGATGAGAACATCTGGACTAGGGATGCACCGATACCAGACCCAGTACAAGTACTTCCATTTGGGTACTCTCCGATACCGAGTACCGCTACGAGTACCGCTACGAGTACCGCTACGAGTACCGATACCGAGTACCGATACGAGTACCGATACGAGTACCGATACGAGTACCGCTACGAGTACCGCTACGAGTACCGCTACGAGTACCGATACGAGTACCGATACGAGTACCGATACGAGTACCGATACGAGTACCGATACCGAGTACCGATACGAGTACCGATACGAGTACCGCTACGAGTACCGCTACGAGTACCGATACGAGTACCGATACGAGTACCGATACGAGTACCGATACCGAGTACCGCTACGAGTACCGATACCGAGTACCGATACGAGTACCGATACCGAGTACCGATACGAGTGCCGCTA
>CAKAKS010000017.1:385217-387717 GCA_916700875.1 Sebastes aleutianus | reverse complement strand
CCTGTAGACACACATATATATATATGTATATACTTATTAACAATAAAAACGGAACTGAAGCAGCGTTCTGATCTGAGTGGATCAGAAGTTAAAGGTTCTGTTAGTAACTTGTTCCAGGTATAAATCCTTGCTGGTCGGTGTCTCATGGTCTCTCGTGTGTCTCCGCTGTTCAGACTCAGACTCCAACACAAACTCCAGTGAAGCACCAAAACCTCTTGGTTGTATCTAGTGAAGCTGTTAAACAGTGTTGGCCGCGGTCGGAGGACGCGGGGGAGACCGTAGCTTTGGTCTCCAGGACCGGAGTCTCTGCTGTACTCTGCTCCTCTGCTCCTCTGCCTGCCTTCACTCACACACCACGCTCCTTCTCTCTCTCTCTCTCCACCTCTCACGTGCATGCTGCTCACTCCACACTGCAGAAGAGTTAGTTTAGCTCTGAGAATATCTAGTGAATGTTCAGTGGACGTTTGTGCAGAAATAACTGCTGCAGCTCCTCCAGACCAACAGAGGTTTCCCGTGTCTTGTGAAGTGACGGGGCTCCGCAGAGAGAAACGTTATCGTCTCCGACCAAAACTCCGGCGTCTCCCCCGTTCCCTCCGGCCGCGGTCGGGAGGCTGAGGCGGGAAAAGCCAACACTAGGATCAGCATTGATTCATGGAGAGACCTTGGTCTGGTCAGCTAACATTACTGCCAAGCAGCTGAAATATAGAGTGATATTGTGCTTTTAGCTGACGTGTGTCTCCTCACTGTGTTGAGCGATGCTCCTTCATGTCTATGTAGAGCGAGCACAAGCGCCAGCAACAGGACGCTGACTTTAGTTGACTTAACGGCCACAGGTGAAGCTGTTAACAAGACATTTCTGATTCTAACTAACAGTCCCTTTAAAGAACCAAACAGATCAGATGATCAGAGGTCAACAGAATGAATCACTACATCTCAATCAGTATCTCTGGTTTCATAACATCAGAACAGCTGATCCACGTTAAGAATGTTAGGAAACCTCTCTGAGGTTTATTTTACACTTTCTATTAATGTCTGTCTGTGTTTCTGTCTTTCTGTGTTTCTGTGTTTCTGTCTTTCTGTGTTTCTGTCTTTCTGTGTTTCTGTGTTTCTGTCTTTCTGTGTTTCTGTCTTTCTGTCTCTCTGTGTTTCTGTCTTTCTGTCTTTCTGTCTCTCTGTGTTTCTGTCTTTCTGTGTTTCTGTGTTTCTGTCTTTCTGTGTTTCTGTGTTTCTGTGTTTCTGTCTTTCTGTGTTTCTGTGTTTCTGTCTTTCTGTGTTTCTGTCTTTCTGTCTCTCTGTGTGTCTTTCGTTTCTCTTGGTTTCATCATGTCTCTGACCACACTGAGTTTCTTCTATTTAACGAGTCAGCGGTTCATTTCTTGCAGTGTGCAGCTGTGTGTGTTTAACTGTGTGTGTTTAACTGTGTGTGTTAGTGTGTGATGTCAGTGTGTCAGTGTGTTCATGATGAAGATCGTTGTGCTCCTCGTCCTCCTCACTGGTAACTCTTTATCAATATTATTATTATTATTATCAATATTATTATTATTATTATTATTATATAAATTGATAGACAGACAGGTAGTAACTTTATTGATCTTGAGGTAAATTCATGTTTCCAGCATCTCACTTCTATAGTAAAACATGTTAGTTAGTAGAACAGAATATAATATATAGCAGATATAAAACTACCAGGAGATGAAGAAAACTGTTAAAGATGAATATAGTGCAGAGTAACAACTGAGATACGGGACTATTCAAAATGTGAATATAGTGTATAGATAATAACCTATAGGAGATATAGAGACCAGGGATTAAGAAATGTCTAATATGGAATATAATGCAGGACGAGAACTGAAGTAGAGAGGTTTAATAAATATAGACTAAAGGTCAGAATACAGCTGTTCATTATTATAGAATACAGTTAAACATATATATCTATATATAATATATATATATATTATATATATAATATATATATATATTATATAATATATATATATTATATATAGATATCTATATATCTATATATATATATATATTATATATATAATATATATATATATTATATAATATATATAGATATATAGATATCTATATATAATATATATATAAATATATATATATATTATATATAATATATATATATATTATATAATATATATAGATATAGAGATATATATATCTATATATATAGATATATATATATTATATATAATATATATATATATATATACAGTATATCTATAGAGGAGCAGAGTTATATATATCTTCACTCTTTTCTGTCTTTGTTGTGATTTTCTCTGTGTGATTTATTAATGTTAATATTAATATTAATGTTAACGTTAATATTAATATTAATATTGTGTTTCTCCTCCAAACCTTTGTTTTTTGCCTCATTTTGTCGGAGACTGATTTTAAATATGAATGATTGATTGATCAGGTGATTGATCAGAGTCAGTGAGAGCGTCAGGTTCATGTTCATATCATATATAAATATCAATAA
>CAKAKS010000017.1:377717-380217 GCA_916700875.1 Sebastes aleutianus | reverse complement strand
AGTGACCAACAGCCTCTCACTAGAGTCTCCTTCAGGTCAGCTGACTGCAGAACGGTCACGGACAGTCTTCAATAGAGAATGATTTAGTAACTTGGATGTTAAAGATGTTAAAGATGTTTATTAAATCATTTCTGTGAATAAATCTGTAATAACTCTGTTCCAGCGGTGAGCAGCAGGTCACCGGTCGGGTCCAGTTCAGGTCGCCGCCGCCGCCGCTGCAGCTCCAGAGTCGAGGCTCGGTGGTGGAGAACATCTACCAGATAGACGAGGGCGGCGACGGAGGCGACGCAGGCGATGGAGGCGATGGAGGTGACGGAGGCGATGGAGGCGATGGAGGTGACGGAGGCGAGTATGAGTACTGCCCCTGAGCCTTGAAGCTCCGCCCCCCCTGACCCGCTGACCCCGGGGGGACGGGACGACGGCGAGTTCTGGACAACGAACAGGAAGTGGTCACCTCGAGGGGCTCCTGCCGTCCCCCCAGACCGCCACCAGGACGACGGCTTAGAGAGGAAACTGAGACACTGAACTGACAACAACTAGAAGATAGAACTACAAGTCCCAGAGAGCATTGCTGCAAGAAGCATCCAATCAGACAGCTTCAGAGAGCTGATGCTGCCTTCAGGGGACCGCCCGGTACTCCCAAACCCAGCGACCTGGTTCTGTATCATCCAGTCGGACGTGTCGGAGCTGGAGTCGTGGTTACAGGACGGATGTCAGAAACTCATAATCACGATAACTCCGATATGACGTGAACGCCTCTTAATGGTGCGTTCAAGTCACATGGGAATGAACTGAATCACTAGTTTCATCATCTTCATCTATAGACATCACATATCTGACTCCAGGCCGGGACACAGCGGCGGCGTGGCCAACACGGACATGTGAAACACTCCCCCGTGAATAACATATGTATAAGGCTTTTATTGTGAAAGGTAAGGAGGTTCAGGTAGAGGGTGGCGTCGGTTGTAAGGACTAATAAAGTTTGGCGTCCTGGTTCCGGACTACAGAGCCTCCATGTTGTTTTATAAATACAGACGCAGCTCATCCAGCCACCTGATTGGTTGATGCTTCAGATCAGACAGTCGACCTCGTTCAGTAATATTTGGCGTGGTGTATGAAAGGTGAGGTCGTGACTGTGTGGAGGTCTGATGTGTGACGACCCCCCCGCTCCACCAGCTGTCCCGTGTCTCTGTCTTGTTGCTGGTTGTCCTTTGTGTTGCAGGATGGAGCGTCGTCATGCCGATGAGCACCACCTGGGCTCGCTGTGGGGGGGGTAAAAGCTCTCTACCTTCCCACAGATGTCTCTCTCTTCCTCAGCTGGAACTGCTGTTCTGGTTTTGTTTGCTACAGACCTTTCCCCCCCCCACGCGCCTACATTACTGACGACTGACTGTCCACCTTTATTCACTTATTTATTGTTAGTTTGTCAAATAAAAGTCTTTTACAGTTTTAAAACTCGTCTGGTCTCCCGTTGGTGTTGCAACCTTTGAGCCGGGTTCTAACGAAGGGGGCTCGTCCGAGATAACTGATGTATGGAGTTCTCTCTAAGGATCATGGGTACTGTAGTATTTTGATCCTTTATTATTTATCAGAGAGAATCATTCAAAGAAACTTTATGAACTCCTCCGGCCTTCAGACGATCCAACAGTCTGTTGACTATTTAATAATATAATTATAGTAATACAACTGATGATGGTCTAATGATGGTTCTGGTTCTGGTCCAGACTGGTTCTACTGATGGTTCTGGTTCTGGTCCAGACTGGTTCTACTGATGGTTCTGTTTCTGAGGATAATGGTTCATTGTGGTTCTAGAATATAAATATAAATATATAAAAATGGAGAAATCATAAGAAAATATAAAAAAATTAAATATATATAACAACAGTGCAAATAATAATGCTGAAAAATATAATATAATATAATATGAAATAATATAAAATATATTATGAAATAATATAATAAAATATAATATAATGTAATATGAAATAACACAATATAATATGAAATGAAATAAAATAATATAATATAATATAATATAATATAATAAAATATAATATAATAAAATATAATATGAAATTATATATATATATATATATATATATATGTATATACCGTATATGGGAGGCCCTGGTAATTGGGCCTGAGATGATGAGAGTTAGATGAAGTTCACTGCTGTGTGTTTGTCTCCATCTGGTGGCTCAGTCCTGTAACTCTTTATACTTTAATATGTCTATTCTATCTCTATTCTATCTCTATTCTATCTCTATTCTATCTCCATGACTCAGCAGATAGAGTAATAAAGTAATAGGCATCATGAGAAGGTGAGGTCAGAGTGACTTTAATGTTTCCTGCATACTTTAAAGGTGACAGCAGAGTTAAACTGTAGAACAGTGATCTGGTCTGACAGGTTGGACAGGACAGTCTGAAACCTCTGTCCCTCTGGGACACGTCCTCATCCAATTACAGCGTCTCATCAGTCACTCAGTCCAACACTCACACA
>CAKAKS010000017.1:352717-372717 GCA_916700875.1 Sebastes aleutianus | reverse complement strand
AAAATAATTCAAAATAAATGTAGCCATTAATGAATGATAAAATGTTTTTAAAAAATATTTCTTTTTTAATTTACTTCTTTATTTATCTTTGTATTAATTGCCTTATTTATTTACTCTTTATTTTATTTTCATTTGTATTTATTTATTTATTTGTGATTTCTTAATATATATTTTAGATGTATTTAAATAGGGTTTTGGGGAAATAAATAAGGGGGGAAATGCAAGGGGAAAATCCTGCAGAAATAAAGAAAGAAAGAAAAATGTAAATAAATAAATACATACATTTAAAAATAAATATAAAATAAATAATTAAAAAAATTAACAAAATTGATAAATAATGGGGTAATTTAAACAGAATAATAAAGAAGGGAAAATAATACAAAGATAAATAAATAAAGAAGCAAATTAAAACAGAAATATCAATTTTTGTCACATTTATATAAATTAATTAATGGCTATATTTATTTTTTATATTATTCTTGCTACTTTTAAAGACATTTATTTATGGAGTAAAAATATTTTTTATACATTTTTAGATGTATTTAAATGAGTTTTGGGGAAATAAATAAGGGGTGAAATGCAAAGGGGAAAATCCTGCAGAAAATAAATAAATACTAAAATGTATTTTAATTCCTAATATACATGATATTAGGAATTAAAATACATTTTAGTGGGAAAAATAATACAGAAAATAACTAAAGATAAAGCAGAAAGAAGAGAGAAACTACTGATTGAAAGCAACACTGCAGGAAGCCTGGTGCTTTATTTTGAAAGGGCAGGATGTCGTCACTTCCGGTCCTCCAGCCAAACAGCAGAAGAAGAAGAAGAAAGTCACCACGTGTGTTTCTCGCTGAGTCTCGTGTTGTTGATCAACTCACAGAAATCTGATCAGAAACCTGTTATCGATCACTCAGTTCGATCAGAAAATGACGAAGACGAAGAAGGTTGAAGATGTTCCCGCCGCCGGAGAGGAGGAGAAGGTTTCCTATCAGGAGCTGATCAATAACCTGAACCCGATCAGTCAGCCGCTGGCTGGAAGGAAACTCAGCAAGAAGCTCTACAAGTGCGTCAAGAAGGGTGAGAAACATCAACCAGACACACAACAACCAGACTCCATCCACATAATGAGACTTTATATCAACCAGACTCCATCCGCATAATGAGGGTTTAAAGCTCTGCAGCGGCTCAGCAGACTCTACACATGAAGGAGTTCGATCAATGACATCTATTATTAATCTTTATATTCTTATGATTAATTCGGCACATAACAGATCATTAAAATTATCAAAGGGAGGCGTTTGTGGTCATTTTCTTAGTGGAAGCAGCGGACGGTAAAACACCGCCAAACTGTGTTAACAAATTGAACATTTTAAGTCGTTCTTGTGTCATTTGATATTCCAGGCGTCGTGTGTCGTGACATGAGATATTATATGATTCGGTAAACTCTTGTGATTAATTCGGCATATAACAGGTCATTAAAATGACCACAGTGAGCAGTGTGTGGTCATTTTATTAGTGGAAGCAGCGACCGGTACCCACGTGGTTTTCTCCCGTGTTTTAAGTACAATACCGCCAAACTGGGTTAAAGAATTAAAGATTTTAACTCGTTCTTGTGTGTCAGCAGATATTACAGCGTCGTATGTAGATGAATGAGATATTGTAGGATTCGTTAGGCACTTGTGATTAATTCGGCATATAACAGATCATTAAAAAGATCTCTGAGCAGTTTGGGGTAATTTTCTTAGTGGAAGCAGCGAACAGTAAAAGTAATTCAAATCCCGCCAAACTGGGTTAAAGAATGTAAGATTTTAACTCGTTCTTGTGTGTCAGCAGATATTACAGAGTCGAATGTCGATGAATGAGATATTGTAGGATTCGTTAAACTCGTGTGATTAATTCGGCCTACATGTTAACAGTGAACTGTGTGTTGTTTAGAAGTGGTTGGTCATGTTGATAGGAGAGAACTCTTCCTGTTGTTAGAGGATGTTGTTGTGCTTCCTGTTTGAATGAGAGATTTCTGGATGGAAGTCTGGAACTGCATCTTCATGCTCTGTTTCTGTCCTCCAGCTGCCAAAGTGAAGAACATCCGCAGAGGAGTGAAAGAAGTCCAGAAGTTCATCAACAAGGGAGAGAAAGGGTGAGTCCGCCGTGACGTCATCACCACTTCAATAAAAGATAGATCAATAAATCAATGTATAAATAAAAGTGGGGGGAAATAAATAAGGGGTGAAATGCAAAGAAAATCATGAGAAACACATAAATAAATGCATTAATATATATATATATATATATATATATATACATTAATAAATGTAAATAAAAAAGTAGATGCAATTCATTTTTTTATTTTTGCACCTATTGTATATTTTTAAATGTATTTATTTTATATCCATTTTTAAATGTATTTATTTTATATCCATTTTTAAATGTATTTATTTTATATTTATTTTATATTTATTTTATATTTATTTTTAAACGTGTGTATTTATTGAGTGATGTTCAGTGCATGTATTGCCGTGTCTCTGCAGCATCGTGGTGTTGGCCGGCGACACGCTGCCCATCGACGTCTACTGTCACCTGCCGGTCATGTGTGAGGACAGGAACCTGCCGTACGCCTACATCCCGTCTAAAGGGGTGAGTCTGCCGCCGCCACCGCCGTGATGCATTACATCACATATCTGGTTGTTTCCAGGACACGCTGAGCTCCTCAGTTCTTCAACAGAAGAGTCAATCAATAAAGGAATTAATACAGAATCAGATTGAAGTAGTCTCCAGACTCGTCCTGCAGATCTCAGGAGACTCTTTCTGCTTTATTGGTGTTTTATTTCTGTTGTGATGATGATGTCATCGAGCGTGCTCATCATGTGGTCTCTGGTTTCAGGATCTGGGTTCGTCTGCGGGCTCCAAGAGGCCGACCTGCGTGATCCTGATCAAACCTCATCAGGACTACCAGGACGCCTACGACGAGTGCGTGGACGAGGTGTCCAGCCTGCCCAAACCTCTGTGAGACCGTCGGCCAATCAGTGAGTAGCTCTGAGGTCACTTTAAAGGAGCCGTCCTCTCGTCTCTCACCACGTCTCCGTCCTCTTGTCTCTCACCACGTCTCCGTCTTTCACTTTCTGTTTCTACGGACAATCGATAACGAACACGCAGCCGGAGGGACGGCGGCGCTAAGACAGACGGAGACGTGTTGGTTTAGACGTGAGAGGACAGACGGAGACGTGTTGGTTTAGACGTGAGAGGACAGACGGAGACGTGTTGGTTTAGACGTGAGAGGACAGACAGACACAGACGGACTCTCAGTTCACAGATTTGTTGGTTTGAGGACGTGGAGAGTAAAAACCAACAAAGTGATGCTCAGTTTCATCATTCTGCACAAAAGATTTATTTTCTATTTTTCTTTGAATGTTTCTGGAGGTTCTCTGGAGGTTTCTCTGGAGGTTCTCTGGAGGTTCTCTGGAGGTTCTCCGGGGTTTCTCTGGAGGTTCTCTGGAGGTTCTCCGGAGGTTCTCCGGAGGTTTCTCTGGAGGTTTCTCTGGAGGTTCTCTGGAGGTTTCTCTGGAGGTTTCTCTGGAGGTTCTCTGGAGGTTTCTCTGGAGGTTCTCTGGAGGTTCTCTGGAGGTTCTCTGGAGGTTCTCAGCTGTTAAATGTGTTTTATTTGAATGGACTTTTGTTTTGTTTGTTAATTAAAGAAGCATAAAGTCACTCTGGTGTCAAGTTTCCTTTTCACTCTTTAACCTGACCAGATGGACGGATTGTCCCCGTCCTCCGCTGTCCTCCGCCGTCCTCCAGATGGACTCTTTAAAGGAGCAGTCGGCCTCCTGGTTAAAATAACGTAGAACTTCTTCTTCTGTGGTTTCAGTGGCGTCGCTGTTTGAGTTAATAATGAAACTGAAGGATACGGAGGACAAAACCTGCCAAAATCAATAAATGACTAGATAAATAATAAGTGTCATTAAATGAAGCAAAAATGACATTAAAAATAAATATAGCCATTAATTATTAATAAAATGTGACATAAATTGATAACTGTTTTAATTTGCTAAATTATTTATTTATCTTTGTATTATTTTTCCCTTATTTATTATTCTATTCAAGTTACCCCATTATTTATTTATGTATTCATTTTATTACTTTTTAGATTATTTATTTTATATTTATTTTGAAATGTCTGAATTTATTTATTTACGTTTTTATGCATTTATTTATTTAATTCTGCAGGATTTTCCCTTTGCATTTCAGCCCTTATATACTTCCCCAAACTTATTAAATACATTTAAAAAATAATAAAATCATCCATAAATAAATAAAAGTGAAAATAAAAAGAAGAGTAAATAAATGAGGGAATTAAAACAAAAATAAATAAAGAAGTAAATTAAAACAAATATTTTATAAAAACATTTTATCAATTAATGACTATTTATTTTTTAAATTATTTTTGTGTATAAATAGTTCCTATAGTATCTCAGAGTATAAATGGTTCCTATAGTATCTCAGAGTATAAATGGTTCCTATAGTATCTCAGAGTATAAATGGTTCCTATAGTATCTCAGAGTATAAATAGTTCCTATAGTATCTCAGAGTATAAATGGTTCCTATAGTATCTCAGAGTATAAATAGTTCCTATAGTATCTCAGAGTATAAATAGTTCCTATAGTATAAATGGTAGTACTGGTTATGTGTAATCCCTGTTGGGGTTCTGAGGGTTCTTCGGGGAACCCTGAATGTTTGAGAGCAGCTGATTAAAGAGAAGGTCTTCAGTCTGCTGCTGGTTCATGTTTCAGCCACACGGCGGCAGCGTTGTCTCATTATACATATTATATTATATATATAATATGTATATATATAACCTAACTGTGTTATATTATAGTATTTAATAGTTTGAAGTATCTGAGTTCTCTCTCGGGGATTTCAACGGTTTAAGGCTTCTTGAGACATAAATAAATAATAAAAATAAATACATAAGTAAATAAAAGGGAACATTTAAAAGAAGAGTAAATAAATAATAAATACAAAAATAAATAAAGGATCAAATTAAAACAGAAATATCAAGTTATTATTTATGATATCATTATTTTGCTCGATAAATACATTTCATTAAAAGTAGCAAAAATAATATTAAAAATAAATGTAGTCATTAATTAATTGGTAAAATGTGACAAAAATTGATATTTGTGTTTTAATTTGCTTCTTTATTTATTTATCTTTATATTAATCCCCTTAATTATTCTTCTGTTGAATTGTCCCTTTTATTTATCTATGTATTTATTTGATTACTTTTTAATTATTTATTTATTTTTGCATCTTTTATTTATTTACTTATTTATTTGATATTTATTTTAAATGTGTGTATTTATTTATATATTTATGCATTTATCTATTTCTGCACGATTTTCCCTTTGCATTTTACCCCTTATTTATTTCTAGTTATTATTTAGTTATTTCATTATTATTTAATAATTATTTAGTTATTATTTAATTATTATTTAATTATTATTTATTTATTACTTAATTATTATTTAAATTGTTATTCAATTATTACTTAGTTATTATTTAGTTATTTAATTATTATTTAATAATTATTTAGTTATTATTTAGTTATTTAATTATTATTTAGTTATTACTTAATTATTATTTAGTTATTATTTAAATTATTATTTAATTATTATTTAGTTATTATTTAATTATTATTTAGTTATTACTTAATTATTATTTAGTTATTATTTAATTATTATTTAGTTATTATTTAAATTATTATTTAATTATTATTTAGTTATTATTTAATTATTATTTAGTTATTACTTAATTATTATTTAGTTATTATTTAAATTATTATTTAATTATTATTTAGTTATTATTTAATTATTATTTAGTTATTACTTAATTATTATTTAGTTATTATTTAATTATTATTTAGTTATTATTTAAATTATTATTTAGTGTAGTGTTGCTACTTTTACGTAAAGTATCTGAGTTCTTGAAACCAGTTTTTGCTCCCTGGGGGTCCCCGGACCCCACAATGAAAACCACTGAGGGAGAGGAGGAGGAGGAGGTGGTTTCTCTAACAGGTTCCTCCTCCTCCTCCTCCTCCTCTTCCTCTCTCCTCCTCCTCTTCCTCTTCCTCCTCCTCCTCCGTGGTTGGTTCTTGTTCAGACTTGTGGTCATGATGTTCAGGTGGTCGTCACGGAGACGGAGAGCTGGAGGGAACTGAACCTCCACTGACTGACTGAGGAGGTCGCAGGGGATTCTGGGTAATCTGAGGGGTTCTACGCTGCTCAGGGTTCTGGTCCGGGTTTCATCCACCTTCACACTGCCTGAAGGACAAACAAACAAACAAACAAACAAACAAGCAAACAAACAAGCAAACAAACAAACAAACAAACAAACAAACAAACAAGCAAACAAGCAAACAAACAAACAAACAAACAAACAAATAAACAAGCAAACAAGCAAACAAACAAACAAACAAACAAATAAACAAATAAATAAATAAATAAATAAATAAACAAACAAACAAACAAACAAACAAACAAATAAACAATTAAATAAAAAAAAATATATATATATATAAATAAACAAACAAACAAACAAATAAAAAATAAATAAATAAATAAATAAACAAATAAACAAATAAATAAATGAATAAATAGATAAATAAATAAATAAATAAACAAATAAACAAATAAATAAATGAATAAATAGATAAATAAATAAATAAATAAACAAATAAATAAACAAATAAATAAATAAATAAATAGATACATACATAAATAAATGCAAAACTAAATAAATACGGACCGGATGGACGGACGGACGGACAACCTGAAGACAGACTGCGTCGGGTCAGCGGCTACACGTCTTTAACGCTTTCCGTTGACTTCAAAGTGGATAAAGGGTTCCTTGACCCGCTTTAAGGGTTCTTTTAAGGGGTACCATGTTATCTTGAGGTGGTTCTGGTAGTCTGAGGGGGTCTCTGTGGTACTGATGGGGGTCCAGGGAGATGCAGAGGTCCTTGAGGTGGTCCTTGAGGTGGTCTGAGGGTCCTTGAAGAGCTTTCAGGAGTTCTTTAAGTGTCTGATGTGGTTTCACTTCATCGGACGCGTCAGGAGACATGCAGGTCGTCTTCATCAAAGCTGTCTTTACAGACCACACACACTCTGTCTCTGTCTCTGTGTGTGTGTGTGTGTGTGTGTGTGTGTGTGTGTGTGTGTGTGTGTGTGTGACGTTATGCAAATGTGAGCTATGTCTCTGTCAGCGTGGCGGTTAGCGGTGGACCCCCCACCCCGCCTCAGAGGAAGCAGCCAGCTGTCAGCACCTGAAGGGTTAATTAATACTCTGATCTGCAGTTAAAGAAGAAGAATAACTGTTTCTGTCGACGGAGTCTGGTGGCTCTGAGGAGAACACAACATCTGTTTCCTTCTCTGAGGAGGACAGAACATCTGTTTCCTTCACGTCTCACTCAGTGAACTCAGTTTGTTCTGACTGAAGCAGAGCAGCTGATTGGAGGAACGGAGGAGAGACTCACAAGGACGGGTTGGATGAGTTGATCTGGTTCTGTCCGTCTGACTGACGGGTTGGATGAGTTGATCTGGTTCTGTCCGTCTGACTGACGGGTTGGATGAGTGTGATCTGGTTCTGTCCGTCTGACTGACGGGTTGGATGAGTCTGATCTGGTTCTGTCCGTCTGACTGACGGGTTGGATGAGTGTGATCTGGTTCTGTCCGTCTGACTGACGGGTTGGATGAGTGTGATCTGGTTCTGTCCGTCTGACTGACGGGTTGGATGAGTCTGATCTGGTTCTGTCCGTCTGACTGACGGGTTGGATGAGTGTGATCTGGTTCTGTCCGTCTGACTGACGGGTTGGATGAGTCTGATCTGGTTCTGTCCGTCTGACTGACGGGTTGGATGAGTGTGATCTGGTTCTGTCCGTCTGACTGACGGGTTGGATGAGTTGATCTGGTTCTGTCCGTCTGACTGACGGGTTGGATGAGTGTGATCTGGTTCTGTCCGTCTGACTGACGGGTTGGATGAGTTGATCTGGTTCTGTCCGTCTGACTGACGGGTTGGATGAGTGTGATCTGGTTCTGTCCGTCTGACTGACGGTTGATGAGTGTGATCTGGTTCTGTCCGTCTGACTGACGGGTTGGATGAGTGTGATCTGGTTCTGTCCGTCTGACTGACGGGTTGGATGAGTTGATCTGGTTCTGTCCGTCTGACTGACGGGTGGATGAGTTGATCTGTGAGTCTGATCTGGTTCTGTCCGTCTGACTGACGGGTTGGATGAGTTGATCTGGTTCTGTCCGTCTGACTGACGGGTTGGATGAGTTGATCTGGTTCTGTCCGTCTGACTGACGGGTTGGATGAGTGTGATCTGGTTCTGTCCGTCTGACTGACGGGTTGGATGAGTGTGATCTGGTTCTGTCCGTCTGACTGACGGGTTGGATGAGTCTGATCTGGTTCTGTCCGTCTGACTGACGGGTTGGATGAGTCTGATCTGGTTCTGTCCGTCTGACTGACGGGGGATTCAGTGATCAGACTGGAGTCTGGTGTCTCTGAGGAGACTTCATTAACTGTTGTGTTGTTATGGTTGTATTGATTATGATATGATGGGACGTGGTATTGAAGCAGATGTGAAGGTGACTCGTTGGTGTTCATCCTGTTCCGTCTCTACTGACGTATTTATTATTTATTAATAAACCGTCAACAGACAGATCCTCTGATCCCGTTCAGAGGTTAACCGTCGTGTTGTTGTGAGCTGGAGGATGCAGGTGGAGGAGGAGGTGATGGGGGCGTCTGGTCGGAGACAAGCTGAGACAGGACCCCCCTAACACACACACATACATACACACACACACACACTGATGTAATCAGGACGTTATGGCAGTTATGGTGGTAACCATGGTAACAAGTAACAATATCATATTCAGGCTCTCCTCACCAGGTAGATGGAGGTTTCTCCTGCAGTCTGGTTCAGCTGACATGAAGCTCTCTGACCTCTGACCTCTGACCTTCAAATCCTCCATACAAATGACTAGGTGTGTGTGTGTGTGTGTGTGTGTGTGTGTGTGTGTGTGTGTGTGTGTGTGTGTGTGTGTGTGTGTGTGTGTGTGTGTGTGTGTGTGTGTGTGTGTGTGTGTGTGTGTGTGTGTGTGTGTCTGTGTGTCTGTGTGTGTGTGTGTGTGTGTGTGTGTGTGAGAGTGAGTGTGTGTGTGTGTGTGTGTGTGTGTGTGTGTGTGTGTCTGTGTGTGTGTGTGTGTGTGTGTGTGTGTGTGTGTCTGTGTGTCTGTGTGTGTGTGTGTGTGTGTGTGTGTGTGTGTGTGTGTGTGTGTGTGTGTGAGAGAGTGAGTGTGTGTGTGTGTGTGTGTGTGTGTGTGTGTGTGTGTGTGTGTGTGTGTGTGTGTGTGTGTGTGTCTGTGTGTGTGTGTGTGTGTGTGTGTGTGTGTGTGTGTGTGTGTGTGTGTGTGTGTGTGTGTGTGTGTGTGTGTGTGTGAGAGAGTGAGTGTGTGTGTGTGTTAGTGTGTAGTGTAAACAGGCGGCACACTCCCTCTCTCTCCCGGTGACATCATCATCATCATTGATCAGTGTTGTGTGTAAACATCTGGAGTCTGTCAGCTGTATTGATCCATTGATCAGCTCTGATGGTATCAGACAGTCAGAGTGTGCCGTCTGCTGACGATCACATACACATCAATGGAGGATGTGATGACTAAACACACACACACACACACACACACACACACACACGTTTACATGGAGCTGCTTTAAAGTCAGACTGAAATAACAACTAGAGCTGTCAATCAGTCCATATCTACACTATATATATATTTATATATAGATTATATATATTTATATAGATTATATATATTTATATAGATTATATATAGGTATATAGATTATATATATTTATATAGATTATATATATTTATATAGATTATATATAGGTATATAGATTATATATATTTATATAGATTATATATAGGTATATATTTATACAGACGTAGGCAAAGTTGTTGGTAACGTTCCGTAAAAGAGAGAAAAACCCACAATGGTCACTGAAATAACTTGAAACTGACAAAAGTAATAATAAATAAAAATTCACTGAAAATTAACTAATGAAAATCAGATATTGTTTTTGAATTATGGTTCAGCAGAATCATTTAAAAAAACAAACTAATGAAACTGGCCTAGACAAAAATGATGGTAACATTAACTTAATATTTTGTTGCACAACCTTTTGAGGCAATCACTGCAATCAAGTGATTTCTGTAACTCTCAATGAGACTTCTGCACCTGTCGACAGGTATGTTGGCCCACTCCTCGTGAGCAAACTGCTCCAGCTGTCTCAGGTTTGAAGGGTGCCTTCTCCAGACAGCATGTTTCAGCTCCTTCCACAGATGTTCAATAGGATTTAGATCAGGGCTCATAGAAGGCCACTTCAGAATAGTCCAATGTTTAGTTCTTAGCCATTCTTGGGTGTTTTTAGATGTGTTTTGGGTCATTATCCTGTTTGAGGACCCATGACCTGCGACTGAGACCAAGCTTTCTGACACTGGGCAGCACATTTCGCTCCAGAATGCCTTGATAGTCTTGAGATTTCATTGCACCCTGCACAGATTCAAGACACCCTGTGCCAGATGCAACAAAGCAGCCCCAGAACATAACCGAGCCTCCTCCATGTTTCACATTAGGTACAGTGTTCTTTTCTTTGGATGCTTCATTTTTGCGTCTGTGAACATAGAGCTGATGTGACTTGCCAAAAAGCTCCAGTTTTGTCTCATCTGTCCAAAGGACATTCTCCCAGAAGCTTTGTGGCTTGTCAATATGCATTTTGGCATATTCCAGTCTCGCTTTTTTATGATTTGGTGTCCTCCTCGGTTGTCTTCCATTAAGTCCACTTTGGCTCAAACAGTGACGGATGGTGCGATCTGACACTGATGTACCTTGACCTTGGAGTTCACCTCTAATCTCTTTGGAAGTTGTTCTGGGCTCTTTGGTTACCATTCGTATTATCCGTCTCTTCAATATGTCATCAATTTTCCTCTTGCGGCCACGTCCAGGGAGGTTGGCTACAGTCCCATGGACCTTAAACTTCTGAATAATATGTGCAGCTGTAGTCACAGGAACATCAAGCTGCTTGGAGATGGTCTTATAGCCTTTACCTTTAACATGAAGGTCTATAATGTTCTTTCTAATCTCCTGAGACAACTCTCTCCTTAGCTTTCTGTGGTCCATGTTCAGTGTGGTACACACCATGATACCAAACAGCACAGTGACTACTTTTCACCCTTTAAATAGGCAGACTGACTGATTACAAGTTTGAAGACACCTGTGATGCTAATTACAGGACACACCTTAGTTTAACATGTCCCTATGGTCAAACTATTTTACATCTTTTCTAGGGCTACCATCATTTTTGTCTAGGCCAGTTTCATCAGTTTGTTTTTTAAAATGATTCTGTTGAACCACAATTCAAAAACAATATCTGATTTTCATTAGTTCATTTTCAGTAAATTTTTATTTATTATTACTTTTGTCAGTTTCAAGTTATTTCAGTGACCATTGTGGGTTTTTCTCTCTTTAACGGAACGTTACCAACAACTTTGCCTACGTCTGTATATATAGGTATATAGATCCTGGTATCACATGTATATATCTATACATATCTATGTGATACCAGGATCTTCTCTGTGGCTTCACCACTGAGCCGCTACGACCTAAAGATCACAAGTTATGTTGATGTGTTAAAGACATACGAGGCGGAGCGCCGCCACCGGCTCTAGGGCGGCTTGGAAAGGCTCGGGGGGGAAGGTGCTTCCCGGGGCCGTGGACAAAGTGTCACCGGGGGGGACTGTCCTCAGTGCAGACATCCCTATAGTGAAAACTAATTAACGTTAAGGTGTCATTCTGTGGTTAACTGTGACCGGCTGCTTCAGATCTTTGACTTCAGTTAAAGTAGAAGTACTGCGTTAAACTTGTATGACATCATCACCCTCTGATGAAGAACTGATGAAGAACTGATCAGTGATCAATAAACAGTTTATCATTATTATTATTATCATGTTTAACGTGTCGTCTGTTTTGTCGTCATGTGACAGGAAGTGGTCGTGATCTGACCTGAGATCAGCTGAAGCGGCGCCGTCTCTTCGCCGGCGTTCGTCGGCGTGGGATCTGCCGACATCATCACTAAACCGCCGAGTCACTGAAACGACAGGTCGGCTTCCTCTCTGTGGATCACGTGACTCAGCAGCTGCTGCGTCGTCATGGTAACTGGAGACGCTGCACCAGAAACACGTGAATGGTCTCTGAGAGGACCAGAGCTTCATCTGTTATCACAACTCTATTATACACACATCATATATATATATATCTATATGATATACACACATCATACCCTTCCGTTAAAGAGAGAAAAACCCACAATGGTCACTGAAATAACTTGAAACTGACAAAAGTAATAATAAATAAAAATTCACTGAAAATGAACTAATGAAAATCAGATATTGTTTTTGAATTTTGGTTCAGCAGAATCATTTAAAAAAACAAACTAATGAAACTGGCCTAGACAAAAATGATGGTACCCTTAACTTAATATTTTGTTGCACAACCTTTTGAGGCAATCACTGCAATCAAGTGATTTCTGTAACTCTCAATGAGACTTCTGCACCTGTCGACAGGTATGTTGGCCCACTCCTCGTGAGCAAACTGCTCCAGCTGTCTCAGGTTTGAAGGGTGCCTTCTCCAGACAGCATGTTTCAGCTCCTTCCACAGATGTTCAATAGGATTTAGATCAGGGCTCATAGAAGGCCACTTCAGAATAGTCCAATGTTTTGTTCTTAGCCATTCTTGGGTGTTTTTAGCTGTGTTTTGGGTCATTATCCTGTTTGAGGACCCATGACCTGCGACTGAGACCAAGCTTTCTGACACTGGGCAGCACATTTCGCTCCAGAATGCCTTGATAGTCTTGAGATTTCATTGCACCCTGCACAGATTCAAGACACCCTGTGCCAGATGCAACAAAGCAGCCCCATAACATAACCGAGCCTCCTCCATGTTTCACATTAGGTACAGTGTTCTTTTCTTTGGATGCTTCATCTCTTCGTCTGTGAACATAGAGCTGATGTGACTTGCCAAAAAGCTCCAGTTTTGTCTCATCTGTCCAAAGGACATTCTCCCAGAAGCTTTGTGGCTTGTCAATATGCATTTTGGCAAATTCCAGTCTCGCTTTTTTATGATTTGGTGTCCTCCTGGGTCGTCTTCCATTAAGTCCACTTTGGCTCAAACAGTGACGGATGGTGCGATCTGACACTGATGTACCTTGAGCTTGGAGTTCACCTCTAATCTCTTTGGAAGTTGTTCTGGGCTCTTTGGTTACCATTCGTATTATCCGTCTCTTCAATATGTCATCAATGTTCCTCTTGCGGCCACGTCCAGGGAGGTTGGCTACAGTCCCATGGACCTTAAACTTCTGAATAATATGTGCAGCTGTAGTCACAGGAACGTCAAGCTGCTTGGAGATGGTCTTATAGCCTTTACCTTTAACATGAAGGTCTATAATGTTCTTTCTAATCTCCTGAGACAACTCTCTCCTTAGCTTTCTGTGGTCCATGTTCAGTGTGGTACACACCATGACACCAAACAGCACAGTGACTACTTTTCACCCTTTAAATAGGCAGACTGACTGATTACAAGTTTGAAGACACCTGTGATGCTATTTACAGGACACACCTTAGTTTAACATGTCCCTATGGTCAAATTATTTTCCATCTTTTCTAGGGGTACCATCATTTTTGTCCTGGCCAGTTTCATCAGTTTGTTTTTTAAAATGATTCTGTTGAACCACAATTCAAAAACAATATCTGATTTTCATTAGATCATTTTCAGTAAATTTTTATTTATTATTACTTTTGTCAGTTTCAAGTTATTTCAGTGACCATTGTGGGTTTTTCTTTCTTTAACGGAACGTTACCAACAACTTTGCCTACGTCTGTATGATATCATTTTAATTTAATCTAACGAGGCCGTCAGTCGGTCACATGCTGAATCACAGATGAATCTCTCATGTTGTATCTGTTCTAAATGTACCTTAAAGGGAGATCAGTCCAGTATTTAATCCTCTTATCAACATGGGAGTGGACTAATATGCTGCTTTATGTAAATGTATGTATATATTTATTATTGTAAATCAATGATCAACACAGATCAATAACAGATATTGATCCAGAAACCCTCACAGGTACTGCATTTAGCATAAAACAATATGCTCCAATCATAACATGGCAAACTGCAGCCCAACAGGCAACAACAGCTGTCAGTGTGTCAGTGTGCTGACTTGACTATGACTTGCCCCAAACTGCATGTGATGATCATAAAGTGGGCATGTCTGTAAAGGGGAGACTCGTGGGTACCCATAGAACCCATTTACATTCACTGATCTGGAGGTCAGAGGTCAAGGGACCCCTTTGAACATGGCCACCAGACTCCATTCACAGAAGCAGTAATGTAACCTCTCAGAGGGGATCAGCTGGTCCAGCTGCATCCAGATGTTACATTCTGTTATTGTGTGTTTTCAAAGGTTCACATGGATCCATCAGGTTCTACAGTTCACTATGATACCAGCATCTATACACCTATAGATCTATAGATCTAGAATGATAATAACACGTTAACATGTTAACGTTAACGTGTTAATAACACGTTAAAGTTAACGTGATAATAACGTGTTAATGTGTTAACGTGATAATAACACGTTAAAGTTAACGTGATAATAACACGTTAAAGTTAACGTGATAATAACACGTTAAAGTTAACGTGATAATAACGTGTTAACGTGTTAACGTGATAATAACACGTTAAAGTTAACGTGATAATAACACGTTAAAGTTAACGTGATAATAACGTGTTAACGTGTTAACGTGATAATAACACGTTAACTTGTTAGTTGGGAACATTTGATGACTTGATGTGTGAAAATGGACGACATCAAATTGTTTTTAAATGTTTTATTTCAAACGTTCAGCTCATATTTACACTCTAAAAAACATTCACCCACTTTTTAACATTTAAAAAAAGATAAATACAAACATCCCCACACTCTTTACAGCGCACTGCGTTCTGACACGTTACACACTTCAGTTATATACAGTATATACATTTATATATATATAAACACGAGACGTTCTCCGGAGGTCTCACTCTGACTCAGTGCTGGAGGACCAGAGAGTCCAGGGCCACGGCGTCAGCGTAGAACCCAGAGAACAGAGGCCCACACTGGGCCTGCAGCTGCTGCAGCTGCTGGGTCTCCTGGAGCTCCGGCAGGAAACAGGACGCCGCCTGCAGGTCCACGTAGAGCGGCGGCGGCGGCGGCGAGCCGGCCTGAGGGTCAGCGATGGAGGAGGGGAGGAGAGCAGGAGGAGAGGAGCTGCAGGCGTCCCACTGAGGCACCACGGCGCCGGGCGAGTAGGAGGAGACGTATCCCTGAGGAAGAGGAGGAGGAGGAGGGGAGGCGTGGTCCGGTACCTGCATGTACAGTGAGGACGAGCTGACATGAGGAGGAAGAGGAGGGAGGAAGGAGTCCTGGAGGTGACACAGGAGCCCAGAGCCGCCGCCGCTGCAGTGTATGCTGGGAAGTTTAGGGCTGGGCTCTGACGAGGAGGAGGAAGAGGAGGAGGAGGAGGTCATGTTATCCGCCTTCCTCTTCCTCTTACGGCGGAAGTTTCCGTTGTCGAACATCTTCTCACAGTTTGGATCCAAAGTCCAGTAGTTCCCTTTACCTGCAGGAGGAAGAGGAGGAGGAGGAAGAGGAGGAAGAAGAGGAGGAAGAGGAGGAAGAGGAGGAGGAAGAGGAGGAAGAGGAGGAAGAGGAGGAGGAAGAGGAGGAAGAGGAGGAAGAGGAAGAGGAGGAAGAAGAAAAGAACTGTTATAACTGTTTGTCTGATCAGAACATCAGTCCGTTTCTATCAAACAGAACTCCCTTTAAAAACACTCCTCTTCTAAACATGTCTGTTTAGAAGCAGAACAGTTAGAACCAGTTAGAACTGGTTCTAACTGGTTCTAACTGGTTCTAACTGGTTAATATCTATATGATATCATATATATTATAAAGCCTACTTCCTGTTAAGAGAATAAAAGCCTACTTCCTGTTAAGAGAATAAAAGCCTACTTCCTGTTAAGAGAATAAAAGCCTCGGCAGTGCAGAGAGAGTGAAGGAGTTAGTGGAGGTCAAAGGTCACCTGGGTCGTCGTGGTGACGGGACACCTTGAGGAAGCAGCCGTTGAGGGACAGGTTGTGTCTGATGGAGTTCTGCCAGCCGGCCTGGTTGCGGCTGTAGAACGGGAAGTTGTCGGAGACGTATCGGTAGATCTGGCTCAGGGTCAGACGGCGCTCCGCGGCGCTCCCGATCGCCATGGCGATGAGGGCCGAGTACGAGTACGGCGGGCGGACCAGACGCAGCACCGCGTCCGGGACGGACACGCAGAACCAGGGCCAGGGGCTGGGCTGGAGGCCGTAGAGGTGGGGGACCGGGTCCCCGAAGGCCGGGGGGACCGGGTCCCCGAAGGCTGGGGGGAGTCCTGATGGGAGTCCTGATGGGAGTCCTGATGGGAGTCCTGATGGGAGTCCTGATGGGGGTCCTGATGGGGCTCCTGATGGGGGTCCTGATGGGGGTCCCATGTCCCCAGAGACGTGTCCCAGGTCCGTGCTGTGGAAGCAGAGGTAGGGCTCTTGGTGGTCGTGGGCCGTTGGACGCCACGGGGACGGAGACGGGCCGGTCTCAGGAGGAGCTGGAGGACTGTAGAGGCTGAAGTCAGACGGGTCCAGACCCAGAGACGGGTCCAGGCCCAGAGACGGGTCCAGGCCCAGAGACGGGTCCAGGCCCAGAGACAGGAGCTCACACAGGGGGGGGGACAGACCGTGATCTGGGACGAAGGACGCCATGCTGGAAACACTCTACTGCACCTGCTGCTGCTCACCTGAGACTCTTATACTCTGAGGACACGCCCACCCTGCAGCTGATTGGCTGCTGGGCTGTCTCTCTCTCACACACACACACACACACACACACACACACACACACACACACACACACTCAGGCATGCCAGTGTGTGTGTGTGTGTGTGTGTGTGTGTGTGTTTGTGTGTGTGTGTGTGTGGGGGGGGGGGGGGGGATTGATTTGAATAAGAGCCTGAGGACACACACACTCGTCTCTGCAGACGGCGTCTCGTCTGCTGGACGTCTCTGACTCTAAACTACCAGTTAGACTGAGGACAGAGAGACAGAGAGACAGAGAGACAGAGAGACAGAGGGACAGAGAGAGAGACAGAGAGACAGAGAGACAGAGAGACATAGAGACATAGGGACAGAGGGACAGAGAGAGAGACAGAGACAGAGAGACAGAGAGACAGAGAGACAGAGGGACAGAGAGAGAGACAGAGAAGAGGGACAGAGAGAGAGACAGAGAGACAGAGAGACAGAGAGACATAGAGACATAGGGACAGAGGGACAGAGAGAGAGACAGAGACAGAGAGACAGAGAGACAGAGAGACAGAGGGACAGAGAGAGAGACAGAGAGACAGAGAGACAGAGAGACAGAGAGACAGAGAGACAGAGAGACATAGGGACAGAGGGACAGAGAGAGAGACAGAGACAGAGAGACAGAGAGACAGAGGGACAGAGGGACAGAGAGAGAGACAGAGACAGAGAGACAGAGGGACAGAGGGACAGAGAGAGAGACAGAGACAGAGAGACAGAGAGACAGAGAGACAGAGAGACAGAGGGACTATCAGCTGGTGTTTGAGGTGTCATCCAGTCTCTTGTTGTTCTTCATTATCACCTGAACAGGTGAAGTCTGGTGTCTCTATAATGAAGACGTCTCCTCAGCTATAACATCAGGTCCTCCTGACCGGTCCCCATCAGGTCCTCCTGACCGGTCCCCATCAGGTCCCGGTACCAACCAGCTCCTCTCTGCGTGTTCTGACATCTTTCTATCAGAACTAGCATTAACTCTTTCATCATCTTCTATTGGACCATCAATACGGGCCCTCCATACGCTGGCCCTCCATACGCTGGCCCTCCATACGCTGGCCCTCCATACGCTGTTGGGACCATTCTCTTTAACCCTAGAGATGGTTGTGGTGTAAATCCCAGTAGATCATCAGTTTAATACTCAGACCAGCCCGTCTGGCACCAACAACCATGCCACGTTCAAAGTCACTTAAATCCCCTTTCTTCCCCATTCTGATGCTCGGTTTGAACTTCAGCAAGTCGTCTTCACCACGTCTAGATGACGTAATGCATTGAGCTGCTGCCATGTGATTGATGATTAGCTATTTGTGTTAACAAGCAATTGAACAGGTGTGCCTAATAAAGTGGCCGGTGAGTGTATATAAATATATATGTACATATATCTAGATATATATACATATATATTATATATAAGATTTATAGAATATATATCTATCTATATATACATGTAGTTATATATATAACTACATGTATATATAGATATATATCTTATATAAATCTTATATATAATATATATAACTGTAAACTAATCCTCTGCTTGTGTTTTGTCAGTGAACCTTCATGAATCCAGACGACTGACAGCAGAACTCAGAAACACGTCTTATCAGGTGAGACATACCTGTGTGTGTGTGTGTGTGTGTGTGTGTGTGTGTGTGGTGTGTGTGTGTGTGTGTGTGTGTGTGTCTGTGTGTGTGTGTGTGTGTGTGTGTGTGTGTGTGTGTGTGTGTGTGTGTGTGTGTGTGTGTGTGTGTGTGTGTGTGTGTGTGTGTGTGTGTGTGTGTGTGTGTGTGTGTGTGTGTGTGTGTGTGTGTGTGTGTGTGTGTGTGTGTGTGATGACAGTTGGTGTAGCAGCAGTAATCTTCGCCCCGCGGTGCCTTCAAGGACGACGCAGACAAAACAAACACAGTCTGAGCTATAACTGACGGGGGGGGGGTGAGTAACATAAAACCTTCAACTGTCTGATAGACGCAGATTGATATGAATATGAATATGAATGGATCAGCTGAGAGACGGAGACGTCTCACCTGCATCAATCAACACATTCACTAAAGTCCAGACACATGGGATTGATTGATTTATTGATTGATTAATTGATTTAGCTCAGCTGAAGACAGAACCAGACAGGTTGAGCCATAAACACGCATAGTTTGAATGTGGAATATTCTTTATTTCACCATCATGTACCGACATACGGAGGACCAAAAGAGCCACATACACAGTAACAGCATTTAACTGACTCATCACTAATAGTACTATAACAAATTAATTAATGTGTTTACAGATTCATTAACAATTAATTAATTCATTCATTCATTCATTCATTCATTCATTCATTAATGAATGAATTACAAGGTATTTCATTATGTATCATCTTTGAGCCAGTCAGAGAGCTGCTACATCCTACGTGGCTAATTAGCATTGATTCAGCTCCTTTTATTAGCGGCAGGGAAATGCTAATGCTAATGCTAATGCTAATGCTAATGCTAATGCTAATGCTAATGCTAATAGGAAAAGAAGTTGCCTGATTAAATCCTGTATTCTTAATTCAGTTTGTGAATCCAGTTATTTATTTATTTATTTATTTCTCTTTTTAAACTGTATTTTCAAAAACAATTTTGGATTTGATTATTAATGTATGAATTAATGATTATATCTTTAAACGACTGATTTATCCCGTTTTAATGTGAATATTTATTGATGGATTCATATTTACATTATTTTCGTAATTCTTCTTTTTATTGTCCATTAAAATATAAAATAATGAAATACGTTGTAATTTATTCATGGATTAATAAATGAATATTATTAAAGTACAATATTAGTAATGAATGAGTTCAATGCTCCGTTCCTGTTTCCGTGGCTCCTGTGGTCCTCCGTACCGACAGACTCCACTCAGAAAGCTTTAATGTTTTATTAACAGAGAACAGGAAGCCAGAACCAGAACCAGAACCAGAACCTGAAGCTGAAGCTGAAGCTGAAGC
>CAKAKS010000017.1:330217-345217 GCA_916700875.1 Sebastes aleutianus | reverse complement strand
GACTGTTGCTACGTATAACAGACCATTGCTAAGTATAACAGACCATTGCTACGTATAACAGACTGTTGCTAAGTATAACAGACCATTGCTACGTATAACAGACCATTGCTAAGTATAACAGACCATTGCTACGTATAACAGACTGTTGCTAAGTATAACAGACCATTGCTACGTATAACAGACCATTGCTAAGTATAACAGACCATTGCTACGTATAACAGACTGTTGCTAAGTATAACAGACCATTGCTACGTATAACAGACTGTTGCTAAGTATAACAGACCATTGCTACGTATAACAGACTGTTGCTAAGTATAACAGACCGTTGCTACGTATAACAGACTGTTGCTAAGTATAACAGACTGTTGCTAAGTATAACAGACCATTGCTACGTATAACAGACCGTTGCTAAGTATAACAGACTGTTGCTAAGTATAACAGACCATTGCTACGTATAACAGACCGTTGCTAAGTATAACAGACCGTTGCTAAGTATAACAGACCGTTGCTACGTATAACAGACCGTTGCTACGTATAACAGACCATTGCTAAGTATAACAGACCATTGCTACGTATAACAGACCGTTGCTAAGTATAACAGACCGTTGCTATGTATAGCAGACCGTTGCTACGTATAACAGACCGTTACTATGTATAACAGACCGTTGCTATGTATAACAGATTGTTGCTATGGATACAGCTCTGATGTCAGACTCTGGAGGACCGTTTTTGTGTCTGATAATTGATTTCATCAGTAAGTAGCCGTGTAATAATAATAGTAATAATAATAGTAGTATACGTGTTGTAGTGAGGACCCAGTACAGACCCCTGTGGAGCTCCGTATTGATCCCGTATTGATCCCGTATTGATCCCTAATAAACATGATCAGCTGAGTCTGTACTCACCTCCAGGAATGAGTCCCCGGCTGTAAGAAACACAGAAATAATATTAAAACAATAAAGACCAAAAGTTTAAAGTATTTAAAGAGAAATGAAGATTAAGGTCTTTGACAACTGCTGTGATGTTAAATAATATAATAATAATACACTAATAATAAACAATAATATAATAATACAATAATAATAAATAATAATAAACAATAATATAATAATACAATAATAATAAATAATAATAAGTTTATTTTAAAAGAAGAAACTCACTGTGTTGCGTTGAAGTCCTGTAGAGAAAAGTAAACATCCCATTAATAAACTGATTATTAATAACTTACATTTCATTTTATTTCATTTCTTTCTTTGTCACATTATCGTTGAGTGTTTTCAGATGTTCAGAATTATGAAGAAGTAGTTTATTTATTATGGTGATTTTACATAGAAATAAAGTGAAACCAAAGGAAGGAATCAGTCAGTGATAGTTGGACCACGTTGGACCACGTTGGACCACGTTGGACCACGTTGGACCACGTTGGACCACGTTGGACCACGTTGGGTCCATGTTGGACCACGTTGGACCACGTTGGACCACGTTGGGTCCATGTTGGACCACGTTGGACCACGTTGGACCACGTTGGACCACGTTGGGTCCATGTTGGACCACGTTGGACCACGTTGGGTCCATGTTGGACCACGTTGGACCACGTTGGACCACGTTGGACCACGTTGGGTCCATGTTGGACCATGTTGGGTTACCTCTGGTGGGGGACGGGTTGGATCCTGAGTCTCGCCCCGGTTTGATGTCACGACGGATCTGCGGCGGCCCCGGAGGCACTGAACCAAACAACACAGTTACAACAGAACATCAGATCTATATATAGATATATAGATATATAGATATATAGATATATAGATATATAGATATAATCAATATATAATATCAACATGTGATCAGTTATGAGGAAGAGGAGGAGGAGGAGGTGTGTTAACATGTGAACTCACATCTTCCTCTACCGTGAGGGGAGTGGTCTCTTCTAGAGGACGAGGACGAGGAGGACGAAGACTCTCCTGGCTACAGCACAGACAGAGGTCAGTTAGAGGTCAGTCAGAGGTCAGTCAGAGGTCAGTCAGAGGTCAGTTAGAGGTCATTCAGAAGTCAGTTAGAGGTCAGTCAGAGGTCAGTCAGAGGTCAGTCAGAGGTCAGTCAGAGGTCAGTGAACAGTTTATTTATACATTTATTTAATTGAATGTATTAAAGTGTTGAGATGAGACCCACCATCCGGGGAGGAGGTGCAGACAGCGTGGAGGCGGGGGGGCGGGGACACACAGCAGGGGGCCCGCCTCTGGATGTCACATGGTTATCTACACAGAGATTACGTTTTACTATTAGGTATTATCATTCATTCTCATTATCATGTCTATCTACCTATGTAGTCTGGTATCTACCTATGTAGTCTGGTATCTAACTCTGTAGTCTGGTATCTACCTATGTAGCCTGGTATCTACCTATGTAGTCTGGTATCTACCTATGTAGTCTGGTATCTAACTATGTAGTCTGGTATCTAACTATGTAGTCTGGTATCTACCTATGTAGTCTGGTATCTACCTATGTAGTCTGGTATCTACCTATGTAGTCTGGTATCTAACTCTGTAGTCTGGTATCTACCTATGTAGCCTGGTATCTACCTATGTAGTCTGGTATCTAACTATGTAGTCTGGTATCTACCTATGTAGTCTGGTATCTACCTATGTAGTCTGGTACCTACCTAGTAACTATGTAGTCTGGTATCTACCTATGTAGTCTGGTACCTACCTATGTAGTCTGGTACCTACCTAGTAACTATGTAGTCTGGTACCTACCTATGTAGTCTGGTACCTACCTAGTAACTATGTAGTCTGGTATCTACCTATGTAGTCTGGTATCTAACTATGTAGTCTGGTATCTACCTATGTAGTCTGGTATCTAACTATGTAGTCTGGTATCTACCTATGTAGTCTGGTATCTAACTATGTAGTCTGGTATCTACCTATGTAGTCTGGTATCTAACTATGTAGTCTGGTATCTACCTATGTAGTCTGGTATCTACCTATGTAGTCTGGTATCTAACTATGTAGTCTGGTATCTACCTATGTAGTCTGGTATCTACCTATGTAGTCTGGTACCTACCTAGTAACTATGTAGTCTGGTATCTACCTATGTAGCCTGGTACCTACCTATGTAGTCTGGTATCTAACTATGTAGTCTGGTATCTACCTATGTAGTCTGGTATCTAACTATGTAGTCTGGTATCTACCTATGTAGTCTGGTATCTAACTATGTAGTCTGGTATCTACCTATGTAGTCTGGTATCTAACTATGTAGTCTGGTATCTACCTATGTAGTCTGGTATCTAACTATGTAGTCTGGTATCTACCTATGTAGTCTGGTATCTACCTATGTAGTCTGGTACCTACCTAGTAACTATGTAGTCTGGTATCTACCTATGTAGCCTGGTACCTACCTATGTAGTCTGGTATCTAACTATGTAGTCTGGTATCTACCTATGTAGTCTGGTATCTAACTATGTAGTCTGGTATCTACCTATGTAGTCTGGTATCTAACTATGTAGTCTGGTATCTAACTATGTAGTCTGGTATCTACCTATGTAGTCTGGTATCTACCTATGTAGTCTGGTATCTACCTATGTAGTCTGGTACCTACCTAGTAACTATGTAGTCTGGTATCTACCTATGTAGTCTGGTATCTACCTATGTAGTCTGGTATCTAACTATGTAGTCTGGTATCTACCTATGTAGTCTGGTATCTACCTATGTAGTCTGGTACCTACCTAGTAACTATGTAGTCTGGTATCTACCTAGTAACTATGTAGTCTGGTACCTACCTAGTAACTATGTAGTCTGGTATCTACCTATGTAGTCTGGTATCTACCTATGTAGTCTGGTATCTACCTATGTAGTCTGGTACCTACCTAGTAACTATGTAGTCTGGTATCTACCTAGTAACTATGTAGTCTGGTACCTACCTAGTAACTATGTAGTCTGGTATCTACCTATGTAGTCTGGTATCTAACTATGTAGTCTGGTATCTACCTATGTAGTCTGGTACCTACCTATGTAGCCTGGTACCTACCTATGTAGTCTGGTACCTACCTATGTAGTCGCTGTCTCCGATGGGCAGGGTGGGAATGAGCTTGTGAACCAGGTCCTCTGGAGGTTCGGAGGGTGGAGGCTCGTAGTCGTTGGCTCCGTCGGCGTCATCGTTCGGGGATTCGTAGTCGCCCCCGCTGCCCTCCTCGTCACCGCTGTACGGACTCTCGTAGTCATCATCAAACTCATCGTCCTGACGGACAGACAGAGAGGAGGATGACACCCTAGCAACCACCCTAGCAACCACCCTAGCAACCACCCGAACACCCCGACAACGACCTAACAACCAAACAGCAACGTCCTACAGACCTGCAGCCGGTGAGCTCATCTAACTCTGCAGCACATTGAATGTTTGAGTGATTCTGAAATATTTACCATCTTGAAATATGAAATAATGACATTAATAAAAGTGTTTCTGGGTAAAATGGAACGAACAGAGACATAAACGATGAAGGTCAGACTTACAAACTCGTCTTCCCCCCAGCCCTGAGCGTCAGCAGCCGAGTCTGCAGAGGAGGAAGCAGCTCAATACACTCATATCTATAGATTCATATACATTCAGACCTGAATTAAGATCAACATTCAACTGTACTGATCCTCAGAGGACACAAGCGGAAAACACAGAAATAACTCTATATACAGATATATAAATCATATATATATATATATATATATATAGAGAGAGTAAAGATAACAAGGGGAAGAGTTCCCAGTGCGTATACAGTATACAGTATACAGTATACTGTATACAGTATACTGTATACTGTATACTGTATACAGTATACTGTACGTACAGCAGCCAGTAATACTGCAGGACTGTCTCCAGGGAAGGAGAGTAAAGTATATCACCAGAATAATCTCTAATATTAGAAATATGATACAAACATGATAAAGTATGACATAATATGGACTATAAAATATGATATCGTACAGAATGAATATAATAAATAAAACATGTTGTAAAGAACCGGTCGGCCATCTTGACCCAACATGATAAAGTTCCTACCTGGTTCATGATATTTGGGAGTTGATCTGTGAAGGAAAGAAAGAATATCTGTTGTGATTTGACGCTATACAAAAATAAATTGAATTGAATTGAATTGAATATTATTATTATTATTATTATTATTATTATCATCATTGTTATCATTATTAATATTATCATTATTATTATTATTATTATCATTATTATTATCATTATTATTATTATTAATATTATCATTATTATTATTATCATTATTATTATTAATATTATTATTATTATTATTATTATTATTATTATCATTATTATTATTATCATTATTATTATTATCATTATTATTATTATTATTATTAATATTATCATTATTATTATTAATATTATCATTATTATTATTATCATTATCATTATTAATATTATCATTATTATTATTATTATTATTATCATTATTATTATTATCATTATTATTATTATTATTATTAATATTATCATTATTATTATTAATATTATCATTATTATTATTATCATTATCATTATTAATATTATCATTATCATTATTATTATTATTATTATTAATATTATCATTATTATTATTAATATTATCATTATTATTATTATCATTATCATTATTAATATTATCATTATTATTATTATTATTATTATTATTCTATATATAAACCAGTAACATTCTATAAATAAACCAGTAACATTCTGTATATAAACCAGTAACATTCTATATATAAACCAGTAACATTCTGTATATAAACCAGTAACATTGTGTATATAAACCAGTAACATTCTGTATATAAACCAGTAACATTCTATATATAAACCAGTAGCATTCTGTATATAAACCAGTAACATTCTATAAATAAACCAGTAACATTCTATATATAAACCAGTAACATTGTGTATATAAACCAGTAACATTGTGTATATAAACCAGTAACATTCTATATATAAACCAGTAACATTGTGTATATAAACCAGTAACATTCTATATATAAACCAGTAACATTGTGTATATAAACCAGTAACATTCTATATATAAACCAGTAACATTCTATATATAAACCAGTAACATTGTGTATATAAACCAGTAACATTGTGTATATAAACCAGTAACATTCTATATATAAACCAGTAACATTCTGTATATAAACCAGTAACATTCTATATATAAACCAGTAACATTCTATATATAAACCAGTAACATTCTATATATAAACCAGTAACATTGTGTATATAAACCAGTAACATTCTGTATATAAACCAGTAACATTGTGTATATAAACCAGTAAAGTGTTTATTGATATATATCTATAAATGAATATGAATATAGATCCTACTTCTTGCCGAAGAGGCCTCTCCTCTCCTCCTTGCGGCTGATCTCGGTGCTGATCTTTGAGATCATCCTGAGGAGACAAAGAGACACATGAAGGTTATTCAATCAGTAGCAGCTGCTGCTGCACCTCCACTTCTTACAGTGTGTTCATCATACGTCAGGCTTCACAGCATCAGCCCACTAAACAAAGTTCACTTCTTTACAAATAATGCGTTACTTGGTTAGTTATTGGTTAGTTATTGGTCTGTTATTGGTTAGTTATTGGTCTGTTATAGGTTAGTTATAGGTTCGTTATTGGTTAGTTATTGGTTTGTTATTGGTTCGTTATTGGTCTGTTATTGGTTAGTTATTGGTCTGTTATTGGTTAGTTATTGGTCTGTTATTGGTTAGTTATTGGTCTGTTATTGGTTAGTTATTGGTCTGTTATTGGTTAGTTATTGGTTAGTTATTGGTCTGTTATTGGTTCGTTATTGGTCTGTTATTGGTTAGTTATTGGTCTGTTATTGGTTAGTTATTGGTCTGTTTTTGGTTAGTTATTGGTCTGTTATTGGTTAGTTATAGGTTCGTTATTGGTTAGTTATTGGTTTGTTATTGGTTAGTTATTGGTCTGTTATTGGTTCGTTATTGGTCTGTTATTGGTTCGTTATTGGTCTGTTATTGGTTAGTTATTGGTCTGTTTTTGGTTAGTTATAGGTTCGTTATTGGTTAGTTATTGGTTTGTTATTGGTTAGTTATTGGTCTGTTATTGGTTCGTTATAGGTTAGTTATTGGTTCGTTATAGGTTAGTTATTGGTTCGTTATTGGTTAATTATTGGTCTGTTATTGGTTAGTTATTGGTCTGTTATTGGTTAGTTATAGGTCTGTTATTGGTTAGTTATAGGTCTGTTATTGGTTAGTTATTGGTCTGTTATAGGTTAGTTATAGGTCTGTTATTGGTCTGTTATTGGTTAGTTATTGGTTAGTTATTGGTCTGTTATTGGTTAGTTATTGGTTAGTTATTGGTCTGTTATTGGTTAGTTATAGGTTCGTTATTGGTTAGTTATTGGTCTGTTATAGGTTAGTTATAGGTCTGTTATTGGTCTGTTATTGGTTAGTTATTGGTTAGTTATTGGTCTGTTATTGGTTAGTTATAGGTTCGTTATTGGTTAGTTATAGGTCTGTTATTGGTTAGTTATTGGTTAGTTATAGGTTCGTTATAGGTTCGTTATTGGTTCGTTATTGGTTAATTATTGGTCTGTTATTGGTTAGTTATTGGTCTGTTATTGGTTAGTTATAGGTCTGTTATTGGTTAGTTATTGGTCTGTTATTGGTTAGTTATTGGTTAGTTATAGGTCTGTTATTGGTTAGTTATTGGTCTGTTATTGGTTAGTTATTGGTCTGTTATTGGTTAGTTATTGGTTAGTTATTGGTCTGTTATTGGTTAGTTATTGGTTAGTTATTGGTTAGTTATTGGTTAGTTATAGGTTCGTTATTGGTTAGTTATTGGTTAGTTATAGGTTCGTTATAGGTTAGTTATTGGTTCGTTATTGGTTAATTATTGGTCTGTTATTGGTTAGTTATTGGTCTGTTATTGGTTAGTTATTGGTTAGTTATAGGTCTGTTATTGGTTAGTTATTGGTTAGTTATTGGTCTGTTATTGGTTAGTTATTGGTCTGTTATTGGTTAGTTATTGGTTAGTTATTGGTTAGTGTTATCAGCAGCTGTGGACTCACGGAGCGTGAAGTTTAGGGAATTTCTGGAGGTCGTTGTCACTCAGATTCTACAAAACAAAACAGGAAGTGTTTAAATCATGATGAGGACATTTAGAGTCTTACCTCCTCCTCCTATCCTTCCCTACATCCTTCTGCCCTTCTCCACCTCCTCCTATCCTTCCCTACATCCTTCTGCCCTTCTCCACCTCCTCCTCTCCTTCCCTACATCCTTATTTCCTTCTCCACCTCCTCCTTTCCTTCCCTACATCCTTCTGTCCTTCTCCACCTCCTCCTCTCCTTCCCTACATCCTTCTGTCTTTCTCCACCTCCTCCTATCCTTCCCTACATCCTTCTGTCCTTCTCCACCTCCTCCTATCCTTCCCTACATCCTTATTTCCTTCTCCACCTCCTCCTCTCCTTCCCTACATCCTTATTTCCTTCTCCACCTCCTCCTTTCCTTCCCTACATCCTTCTGTCTTTCTCCACCTCCTCCTATCCTTCCCTACATCCTTCTGCCCTTCTCCACCTCCTCCTCTCCTTCCCTACATCCTTATTTCCTTCTCCACCTCCTCCTTTCCTTCCCTACATCCTTCTGTCCTCCTCCACCTCCTCGTCTCCTTCCCTAGCCTAGCTCTATGTTTCCTTCTCCACCTCCTCGTCTCCTTCCCTACCTCCTCGTCTCCTTCCCTAGCCTAGCTCTATGTTTCCTTCCTTCAGGAGGATTTCACTAAATCTTTCTGAATATTGATTATAAATGAGGATATAGATGAACTCACCACAAATCTGGATCCGCTGATGGAGTTCTTCATCACCACCTTATCACAGCCGGACAGACTCATCTGACGGACGGAGGTCGTTTACATTAGATACAGTATAGATCCAGATTGTGTAGAGAAGACCTCAGAGTTTGATTTAACACGTTCAAATGAACACAGATTTATAATATAGGTCTTTATGCAGATGACACTCTGTTGTACTCAAACTACATCTAGATTATGATCCGCCTTCAACGTTCTCCAGACGCCAGTCTTTTATTCTGAAGGAGAAATAAATTCCTTTAGAAATAAAGGAAGGAAGAGAGAGAGAGGGAGAGAGAGAGAGTTGAGAGAGAGAGAGAGAGAGAGAGAGAGGGAGAGAGAGAGAGGGTGAGAGAGAGTGGAGAGAGAGAGAGAGAGAGAGAGAGAGAGGGAGAGAGAGAGAGAAGGAGAGAGAGAGGGAGAGAGAGACAGAGAGGGAGAGAGAGAGAGAGAGAGAGAGAGAGAGAGAGAGAAGGAGAGAGAGAGAGAGAGAGGGAGAGAGAGAGAGAGAGAGGGAGAGGGGAGAGAGAGAGAGAGAGAGAGAGAGGGAGAGAGAGGAGAGAGAGAGACAGAGAGGGAGAGAGAGAGAGAGACAGAGAGAGACAAGGAGAGAGAGAGAGAAAGAGAGAGAGAGAAAGAGAGAGAGAGAATGAGAGAGAGAGAGAGAGACAGAAAGAGGAGAGAAGGAGAGAGAGAGGAGAGAGAAAGAGAGAGAGAGAGAGAGTAAGGGTGGAGGTCTCACCCTCTTCAGGTAGTCTGCCAGCTGTTGGGGGCTCCACCCCGTCACCTCGGCTCTGGACGGCACTCGGTCTGCGTTCATCCTCAAAGACTCGACGTCCTTCCTGTCAAACTGAAGACCAGCGACGTGAGACCAGCATCTGAGAGGAGCCCTACCCCTTAGACCCTAAACCCTAGACCCTGACCCCTAAACCCTACCCCCTAACCCTTCAGGTGCTCTGCAGTCAGACGTCCACACGACAGACCGGCGGACAGCCTCGCTCCTCGCCACTTCCTGCTGAATGTTAAACGTCTCTGAAAGACTCTGAGAGAATAACTGCCGTCCGTCTTCACAAAGTTTTACTTCCTCAAACTGAAGTCAGCGGTTTCTGTCGTCTCCCCCGAGAGCAGCGAGCAGCGAGGAGACGGCGAAGAGCAGGAAGACATGTCTGAGGAACCAAAATGGCTTCCTTCTTTCTCTCTCTCTCTCTCTCTCTCTCTCTCTCTCTCTCTCTCTCTCTCTCTCTCTCTCTCTCTCTCTCTCTCTCTCTCTCTCTCTCTCCCTCCCTCCATCTCACAGGAAGTGACTGTGAAGAGGGGGGGGATGAAGGCAGCATCCTCCTCCTCCCCCCCTCTGACCACAGAGCGGAACAACTCGCTGCAGTTGCACCAGCTCGCTGCAGCGAGCGTCACGTCATCGTCATCGTCACGTTAACGCCGCCGCCGCCGCTGCAACCCGACAGGAAGTGACCGACTCTGGGTCCGTCTGAGAGCTCTGTCTGAGAGCTCCTCCGTCTGAGAGCTCCACCGTCTGAGAGCTCCGTCTGAGAGCTCCTCCGTCTGAGAGCTCCTCCGTCTGAGAGCTCCGTCTGAGAGCTCCTCCGTCTGAGAGCTCAGCTGAGAGCTCCGTCTGAGAGCTCCTCCGTCAGAGAGCTCTGTCTGAGAGCTCCGTCTGAGAGCTCCTCCGTCTGAGAGCTCCGTCTGAGAGCTCCTCCGTCTGAGAGCTCAGCTGAGAGCTCCGTCTGAGAGCTCCTCCGTCAGAGAGCTCTGTCTGAGAGCTCCGTCTGAGAGCTCCTCCGTCTGAGAGCTCCTCCGTCTTAGAGCTCCGTCTGAGAGCTCCTCCGTCTGAGAGCTCAGCTGAGAGCTCCGTCTGAGAGCTCCTCCGTCTGAGAGCTCTGTCTGAGAGCTCCGTCTGATCTCTGCTGCAGCAGGTAAACTCTGGACTCAGGTCAACAGGTCACACTGTGAAGTACATGTACAAGTACTACTACAATTTGGCGGTACTTTACTTCCATACTTCTATGGACACAATACTATCTGAAGAAGAAGAAGAAGAGCAGGAGGAAGAAGATGATTCTCCTTCATCTCTCCTGTGGAAGCTTTTATCTTCATCCTGCTGAATAGACCATAATATCCTGTCCTGTCACCATGGTTACACAGAGGTCCTGAAGCCTTAAAGAACTTTATTCAAGTGTACTATTAGTGTACTGTTAGTGTACTATTAGTGTACTGTTAGTGTACTATTAGTGTACTATTAGTGTACTGTTAGTGTACTATTAGTGTACTGTTAGTGTACTATTAGTGTACTGTTAGTGTACTGTTAGTGTACTATTAGTGTACTCCTTTTAAAAATACAATAAGAGAATACTTTCAGTGTACTCAGTCAGACACAAAGGTAGGCTGACGTTACCTACTTATATACTTCGTACTTTATATTCAATACTTTATAATCGGTACTTTATAATCGGTACTTTATATTCGGTACTTTATAATCGGTACTTTATAATCGGTACTTTATATTCGGTACTTTATAATCGGTACTTTGTAATCGGTACTTTGTAATCGGTACATTGTAATCGGTACTTTATAATCGGTACTTTATATTCGGTACTTTATAATCGGTACTTTATAATCTGTACTTTATAATCGGTACTTTATATTCGGTACTTTATAATCGGAGTTTTATAATCGGTACTTTGTAATCGGTACTTTGTAATCGGTACTTTGTAATCGGTACATTGTAATCGGTACTTTGTAATCGGTACTTTATATTCGGTACTTTATAATCGGTACTTTATATTCGGTACTTTATAATCGGTACTTTATAATCTGTACTTTATAATCGGTACTTTATAATCGGTACTTTATATTCGGTACTTTATAATCGGAGTTTTATAATCGGTACTTTGTAATCGGTACTTTGTAATCGGTACATTGTAATCTGTACTTTATAATCGGTACTTTATATTCGATACTTTATAATCGGTACTTTATAATCTGTACTTTATAATCGGTACTTTATAATCGGTACTTTGTAATCGGTACTTTGTATTCGGTACTTTATATTCGGTACTTTATATTCGGTACTTTATAGCGGTACTTTATAATCGGTACTCAGTATTTTATAATGGGTACTTTATATTCGGTACTTTATATTCTGTACTTTATAACGGTACTTTATAACGGTACTTTATATTCGGTACTTTATAATCGTTACTTTATAATCGTTACTTTATGATCGGTACTTTATAATCGGTACTTTGTAACGGTACTTTATAACGGTACTTTATATTTTGTACTTTGTAATCGTTACTTTGTAATCGTTACTTTATAATCGTTACTTTATATTCGGTACTTTATAATCGGTACTTTATATTCGGTACTTTATAATCGGTACTTTATAACGGTACTTTATATTCGGTACTTTATAACGGTACTTTATATTCGGTACTTTATAACGGTACTTTATATTCGGTACTTTATAATCGGTACTTTATAACGGTACTTTATATTCGGTACTTTATATTCGGTACTTTATAATCGGTACTTTATAACGGTACTTTATATTCGGTACTTTATAACGGTACTTTATAATCGGTACTTTATATTCGGTACTTTATATTCGGTACTTTATAACGGTACTTTATATTCGGTACTTTATAATCTGTACTTTATAACGGTACTTTATATTCGGTACTTTATAATCGGTACTTTATAACGGTACTTTATAATCGGTACTTTATAACGGTACTTTATATTCGGTACTTTATAATCGGTACTTTATAACGGTACTTTATAATCGGTACTTTATAACGGTACTTTATATTCGGTACTTTATAACGGTACTTTATATTCGGTACTTTATAACGGTACTTTATATTCGGTACTTTATAATCGGTACTTTATAACGGTACTTTATATTCGGTACTTTATAATCTGTACTTTATAACGGTACTTTATAATCTGTACTTTATAACGGTACTTTATATTCGGTACTTTATAATCTGTACTTTATATTCGGTACTTTATAATCTGTACTTTATAACGGTACTTTATATTCGGTACTTTATAATCTGTACTTTATAACGGTACTTTATATTCGGTACTTTATAATCGGTACTTTATAATGGTACTTTATATTCGGTACTTTATAATCTGTACTTTATAACGGTACTTTATATTCGGTACTTTATAATCTGTACTTTATAACGGTACTTTATATTCGGTACTTTATAATCTGTACTTTATAACGGTACTTTATATTCGGTACTTTATAATCGGTACTTTATAACGGTACTTTATAATCGGTACTTTATAACGGTACTTTATATTCGGTACTTTATAATCTGTACTTTATAATCGGTACTTTATATTCGGTACTTTATAATCGGTACTTTATAATGGTACTTTATAATCAGTGTTTTATTAACAGAGACTTTAAATCAAGTGAAGCTGGAGATGACCGACGGACCCTGAAGGCAACACAACATTAAAGATGAGCCTCCGGTGATGCGTTCACTGACACAAACCGAGATGGTAAATCAGAGAACTGACTAGAAACAAAAAACAGATTTTATTAAAACTAGACGAAGTCAACATGTTGAACATAATAAAACTAACAAACATTTAACAAGCTCAAATTAAAAGTGTTGATTTGAATAATTAAATCATTTCATGTCCAATAAAACACTCAAAGTCTTAATATCAAAACTTCAGTTTAGAACCAACTAGAATAATTAATTATAAATCTATTCTTCATAACGAGAATCTGAGTGTTTGAATCTTTACATTTTAACTTGTTAAATATATTTAACCGCTTCTTCTCCAGGTGTTTCTAACGGGGGAAACTATTTAATCTGCATGAACCTGAACGCATCGCAGTCAGAGTCTCTTTACTTCTGTCCGTCCTCTCGTCCTCTCGTCCTCTCTCAGGTGATTAAAACAATGCCTTCACCTTCACTTTCACTTGTGTCTCCGACAGGAAGCTGCTGAACTGACAGTGATGGATGGAACTACCAAAATAAAAGCATGATTGTGGACAAAACGGGAAGAATATTTAGAGGTTTAAAAGTCTGACGGAGGTCCAGGACTCGTCTGTCCCGTCTTTACAGTCCAGTTCTGGTCTCAGAGTCCAGCTGACTGCGTGGCGGTCCTCGCCGTGGCGGTTGGCGGTCCTCGCCGTGGCGCCGCACAGCGTCAGTGACTCTTCTTGGACGAGCCGAAGCCGGAGAAGCCCATCACCGCCGCCATCTCATCGTCCTCCTCAAAGTCCACGTCCTCCTCGGCCCGCCGCTTCCTCTCCTTCTGCTTCTCCTTCTTGTAGGCCTTCGCCTTCTCCTCCTGACAACACACACAGAGGACATCAGAGAACTACAACTCCCAGCACCACTTCCACTTCCTCTCCTCTCCTCCTCCTCTCCTCCTCCTCTTCTCCTCCTCTCCTCCTCCTCTCCTCTCCCCTCCTCTCCTCCTCCTCCTGTCCTCCCCTCCTCTCCTCACCTCCTCCCTCAGCTCCTTCATGCGCTCCTCAAAGTCGTACTCCTTCTGCTTCTCCTCCATCTTCTTCTTGTTCTGCTCGAAGCGTTTCTTCACCTGATCCAGAGACGAGCGCTCCACTCTCATCGACATGCCCAAGTTCCTCTGGTCTGCTCACGCACACGCACGCACGCACGCACACACACAGTCAGAGACACACACACACGTTGGGTAACAGTTAGTAAAGGGTTAACGAGGGTAATGGGTTCAGAATGAGACCAACAGCTGACTTGAACTTCTGTTTGAGGTGAACTCACGTTTCTTTCCGTTGATGTGATCCAGGAAGTTGATGGAGTCTTTGACGACGCAGTCACAGACATTACAGTAATAACTGAGAAGAAGAAAGCAGCCAATCAGAGCGAGGCAACAGCTGTCACGCTGTTATTAACACGTTGTTATTAACACGCTGTTATTCACACGCTGTTATTAACACGTTGTTATTAACACGCTGTTATTAACACGCTGTTATTCACACGCTGTTATTAACACGTTGTTATTAACACGCTGTTATTAACACGCTGTTATTCACACGCTGTTATTAACACGCTGTTATTAACACGCTGTTATTCACACGCTGTTATTAACACGCTGTTATTAACACGTTGTTATTAACACGCTG
>CAKAKS010000017.1:277717-325217 GCA_916700875.1 Sebastes aleutianus | reverse complement strand
CTGACTATATATAATATATATATACTGACTATATATAATATATATATACTGACTATATATAATATATATATATACTAACTATATATAATATATATATATACTGACTATAATATATATATATACTGACTATATAATATATATATATACTGACTATAATATAATATATATATACTGACTATATAATATATATATATACTGACTATATATAATATATATATACTGACTATAATATATATATACTGACTATATATAATATATATATATACTGACTATAATATATATATATACTGACTATATAATATATATATATACTGACTATAATATAATATATATATACTGACTATAATAATATATATATACTGACTATAATATATATATACTGACTATATAATATATATATATACTGACTATAATATATATATATACTGACTATATAATATATATATATACTGACTATAATATATATATATACTGACTATATATAATATAATATATACTGACTATATAATATATATATATACTGACTATATATAATATATATATATACTGACTATATATAATATATATATATACTGACTATAATATATATATACTGACTATATAATATATATATATACTGACTATAATATATATATATACTGACTATATAATATATATATATACTGACTATAATATATATATATATACTGACTATATATAATATATATATATACTGACTATAATATATATATACTGACTATATATAATATATATATATACTGACTATAATATATATATATACTGACTATATATAATATATATATATACTGACTATAATATATATATATACTGACTATATAATATATATATATACTGACTATAATATATATATACTGACTATATATAATATATATATATACTGACTATAATATATATATATACTGACTATATAATATATATATATACTGACTATAATATATATATACTGACTATATAATATATATATATACTGACTATAATATATATATATACTGACTATATAATATATATATATACTGACTATAATATATATATATACTGACTATATAATATATATATATACTGACTATAATATATATATACTGACTATATATAATATATATATATACTGACTATAATATATATATATACTGACTATATATAATATATATATATACTGACTATATATATATATATATACTGACTATATAATATATATATATATACTGACTATAATATATATATACTGACTATATATAATATATATATATACTGACTATAATATATATATATACTGACTATATAATATATATATATACTGACTATAATATAATATATATATACTGACTATATAATATATATATATATACTGACTATAATATATATATACTGACTATATATAATATATATATATACTGACTATATATAATATATATATATACTGACTATAATATAATATATATATACTGACTATATAATATATATATATACTGACTATATATAATATATATATATACTGACTATAATATATATATACTGACTATATATAATATATATATATACTGACTATAATATATATATATACTGACTATATAATATATATATATACTGACTATAATATATATATACTGACTATATATAATATATATATATACTGACTATAATATATATATATACTGACTATATAATATATATATATACTGACTATAATATAATATATATACTGACTATATAATATATATATATATACTGACTATAATATATATATACTGACTATATATAATATATATATATACTGACTATAATATATATATACTGACTATATATATATATATATATACTGACTATAATATATATATACTGACTATATAATATATATATATACTGACTATAATATATATATATACTGACTATATAATATATATATATACTGACTATAATATAATATATATATACTGACTATATAATATATATATATATACTGACTATAATATATATATACTGACTATATATAATATATATATATACTGACTATAATATATATATACTGACTATATATAATATATATATACTGACTATAATATATATATACTGACTATATAATATATATATATACTGACTATAATATATATATATACTGACTATATAATATATATATATATACTGACTATAATATAATATATATATACTGACTATATAATATATATATATATACTGACTATAATATATATATACTGACTATATATAATATATATATATACTGACTATAATATATATATACTGACTATATATAATATATATATATACTGACTATAATATATATATATACTGACTATATAATATATATATATACTGACTATAATATATATATACTGACTATATAATATATATATATACTGACTATATAATATATATATATACTGACTATATAATATATATATATACTGACTATATATATATATATATACTGACTATATAATATATATATATACTGACTATAATATATATATACTGACTATATATAATATATATATATACTGACTATAATATATATATACTGACTATATAATATATATATATACTGACTATAATATATATATACTGACTATATATAATATATATATATACTGACTATATAATATATATATATACTGACTATAATATATATATACTGACTATATATAATATATATATATACTGACTATATAATATATATATATACTGACTATATATAATATATATATATACTGACTATATAATATATATATACTGACTATATATAATATATATATATACTGACTATAATATATATATATACTGACTATATAATATATATATACTGACTATAATATATATATATACTGACTATATATAATATATATATATACTGACTATAATATATATATATACTGACTGTATATAATATATATATATACTGACTGTATATAATATATATATATACTGACTATATATAATATATATATATACTGACTATATAATATATATATATACTGACTATATATAATATATATATATACTGACTATATATACTATATATATACTGACTATATATAATATATATATATACTGACTATATAATATATATATATACTGACTATAATATATATATACTGACTATATATAATATATATATATACTGACTATAATATATATATATACTGACTGTATATAATATATATATATACTGACTATATATAATATATATATATACTGACTATATATAATATATATATACTGACTATATAATATATATATATACTGACTATATAATATATATATATACTGACTATATATAATATATATATACTGACTATATATAATATATATATATACTGACTATATAATATATATATATACTGACTATATATAATATATATATATACTGACTATATATAATATATATATATACTAACTATATATAATATATATATACTGACTGTATATAATATATATATATACTGACTATATATAATATATATATACTGACTATATATAATATATATATACTGACTATATATAATATATATATACTGACTATATATAATATATATATACTGACTATATATAATATATATATACTGACTATATATAATATATATATACTGACTATATATAATATATATATACTGACTATATATAATATATATATATACTGACTATATATAATATATATATACTGACTATATATAATATATATATACTGACTATATATAATATATATATATACTGACTATATAATATATATATACTGACTATATAATATATATATACTGACTATATATAATATATATATATACTGACTATAATATATATATATACTGACTGTATATAATATATATATATATATACTGACTATATATAATATATATATACTGACTATATATAATATATATATACTGACTATATAATATATATATACTGACTATATAATATATATATACTGACTATATATAATATATATATATACTGACTATAATATATATATATACTGACTGTATATAATATATATATATATACTGACTATATATAATATATATATATACTGACTATATATAATATATATATATACTGACTATATATAATATATATATATACTGACTGTATATAATATATATATATATACTGACTATATATAATATATATATATACTGACTATATAATATATATATATACTGACTATATATAATATATATATATACTGACTATATAATATATATATATACTGACTATATAATATATATATATACTGACTATATATAATATATATATACTGACTGTATATAATATATATATACTGACTATATATAATATATATATACTGACTATATATAATATATATATACTGACTATATATAATATATATATATACTGACTATATAATATATATATATACTGACTATATATAATATATATATACTGACTATATATAATATATATATATACTGACTATATAATATATATATATACTGACTGTATATAATATATATATATACTGACTATATATAATATATATATACTGACTATATATAATATATATATATACTGACTGTATATAATATATATATATACTGACTATATAATATATATATATACTGACTATATATAATATATATATATATACTGACTATATAATATATATATATACTGACTGTATATAATATATATATATATACTGACTATATAATATATATATATACTGACTATATATAATATATATATAGACTATATATAATATATATATATACTGACTGTATATAATATATATATATATACTGACTATATAATATATATATATACTGACTATATATAATATATATATATACTGACTATATATAATATATATATACTGACTGTATATAATATATATATACTGACTATATATAATATATATATATACTGACTATATAATATATATATATACTGACTATATAATATATATATATACTGACTATATATAATATATATACTGACTATATATAATATATATAAATAGTTGTGAATAAGTAAAGAACCTATAAAATCTTTACATATTTGAATCTTCTATATTTTATGTTCTTGTGTGCTTAAACATGTTTATTGTTATTCACCAAACAACAACTTCCGGTAAATGACCTTTATTGTGACGGGCCGGCCCGGAAGCCGCCCAGGTGAGCTGCAGCAGGCCCCGCCCCCCGGCAGCAGGCCCCGCCCCCTTCAGGTGCGTCTCGTTAAAGAGCTGTGAAAGCAGAACAATGGCCGTCTGACGGCGCCAAACTCAACCCGTGATGATGTCCAGCAGCGGAGAACCGGCAGCTCAGAGCCCGCTGCTCTCCTCCAGGTCGGTACTCACACCGGGAACCCGTTCCTACCGGACACCCGGTCCACACCGGGATGATTCAGTCTGCATGGTCTAATCCAACAATAACCCGGTTTATAGTCCTGTAGAACCATCAGAACCAGCAGAACCTCTGAGAGGAGATCAGTCCTCCTCAGCAGGCTCTCATTAACATTCATCATCTTTATTATGATTAGTTAATTATTCACATCTTTAACGTTTCACTGATTCAATCTGTTAATGATGTCTGCTTCTGACCAGCTCAATACTTAATATATATATAGAAATGTATATGTGCAGGTTGTCGGTTATATATATATAATATAATATATATATAATATATTATATATATTATATATATAAATGTATATGTGCAGGTTGTCGGTTATATATATATATATATTATATATTATATATATATATATATTATATAATATATATATAAATGTATATGTTCAGGTTGTCAGTAATATAAATATATATAATATATATATATATAAATGTATATGTGCAGGTTGTCAGTAATATAAATATATATAATATATATATATATAAATGTATATGTGCAGGTTGTCGGTAATCAGCTGAGTGATTACCTGCTGGTTGTTTTCTTTAACCAGGGTTTTGCCTCTCAGGCTGTACGCAGGTTACAGCTCCTCTCTGATTGGTTGAGTTTGTACCTGCAGGCAACACTCGGGGCTGAAAAACCTCTTTAACTCTGCACGTTTTTTCCGGTAAAATAATAATTGAATGTCTTTATTTTGACTGTTTGTAGTAAATATATCAGGCCTCTATTAATGATTTTATAAAATATTTGATTAGTATGTTTACATTAATTATTATTATTATTATTATGGAATGTCCAATAACTTTATGTTTTCTAGATTGATATGAATATATAAATGCAGTATTTTAACTAAAACACCCTTAAATGATCCTTTTAAAGTTTCTGTTAGTAACCTATCTAGTGAAGCTAACATTACTGCCAAGCAGCTGAAATATAGAGTGATATTGTGCTTTTAGCTGACGTGTGTCTCCTCACTGTGTTGAGAGATGCTCCTTCATGTCTATGTAGAGTGAGCACAAGCGCCAGCAACAGGACGCTGACTTTAGTTGACTTAACGGACACAGGTGAAGCTGTTCCCTCCGATCTGTACCCGTTCTCTCCGATCTGTACCCGTTTTCTCCGATCTGTACCCGTTCTCTCCGATCGGTACCCGTTTTCTCCGATCTGTACCCGTTTTCTCCGATCTGTACCCGTTCTCTCCGATCGGTACCCGTTCTCTCCGATCTGTACCCGTTCTCTCCGATCTGTACCCGTTCTCTCCGATCGGTACCCGTTCTCTCCGATCTGTACCCGTTCTCTCCGATCTGTACCCGTTCTCTCCGATCGGTACCCGTTTTCTCCGATCTGTACCCGTTCTCTCCGATCTGTACCCGTTCTCTCCGATCGGTACCCGTTTTCTCCGATAGGTACCAGTTCTCTCTGATCGTCTCCATGGTGCTCCCCTCTGATGTCATCATGTTTCTGTCCTCAGCTTCTGTTTCAGCCCGTGGTCATGTGTTTGTGTGAAGGGCTGGTCGGCCGCCATGTGGAACGGCCTCCCCGACCCGCTGCTGGCCGCTGCCTCCAGATGCTCCGCCTCCAGATGCTCCGCCCCCGAGCCGTGGCTGCTCCCCGGCTGCAGCTCCGTCTTCGACAGCCTGGTCAGGTGAGAAACTCCCCGCCTGGTGGCGATGACTTAATGTGAACTAGTTCCTCTGGTTGTCGACTCTGTCGGGTTTACGTCATCCGCTTCACATAAAACCAGTGTTGTTGTCTTCGTCCTCACAGTAACGTGTCTCCGATGCCGTCTCCTCCCGCCGCCGACCTGCGAGGACGAGACAGAGCTGCCGGCAACAAACCTCGCAGGTTCCTCTACTTCCTCTACTTTCTCTACTTTTACTTTGAAGGGCAGTGAAATCTTCTAGTCTGAGAGTCACATGATCATCTGGATTCAGCTCGACTAGTTCTGTCTGGTTCAGTCTGAAGACTGGAAGCCGATGGACTGAATCACTTTAAAGTTGTTCTTCTTTGTGTGTTTCTATTCTACGATGTGGCAGCACGTCCCTGAACCTGACACGACCTGTAGAGGATGAACATCCTGAACAATTTTAACCCCGTCTGTCTCTCTGTCTCTCTGTTGGTCCTGGTCCTGGTCCTGGTCCTGGTCCTGGTCCTGGTCCTGGTTTTCCTGCAGGCCGTCCATCCTGGAGCGTTGTATCCTCAAAGTGTCCACCAGCAGCGTTGCCGTGGGGACGGACGATCTGGACAACAAGAGGTCAGTAAACTGTGAACATGAAGAATCATCATCATCACCAGGTCCTGTGATGAAGATGACCAGGACACCCTGTGGTGACCTCTGACCTCTCCGTGTCCCTGCAGGCCCCCGTTGGACCGCTGCTACCCCCCCCGCCTCCCGGACCCGGCCAACACCGAGACCAACGGAGCGGTTCTGAAGCGGCGCCAGAAACAGATCCAGTACGGCAAGAACACCAGCGGCTACCAGAACTACCTGCAGCAGGTCCCCAGGTCAGGAGACGCTCCTCTTCCTCCTCCTCCTCCTCTTCCTCCTCCTCCTCTTCTTCATATATACATCTATATATCTAAACTGTGAGCGCTGCTCGTCCTCAGACACCTGCGGGACGCTAAGCTCCACCCGTCCACTCCCAACAAGTACAGGAAGTACAGCCGGCGCTCCTGGGACATGCAGGTGCGTCTGTGGAGGCGAGCGCTGCACCTGTGGGACCCGCTGACGGACGGCCAGCCGGACGCCGGCGACGACGCTCAGGACCCTCAGGACCCCGTGGAGCAGCTGTACGTCACTAGTATCATCGTATATTCAGAGGCAACGTGAGGTCTGATCTCTGTTTGGTTCTGTTGTTCAGTCAGAACCAGCTGGCCCAGATGACCTCTGACCTCTGTGAGGAGGGAGGAGACAAGCAGAGAGAGAAGGAGACTCCAGCAGCCTCTAAAGCCTCCTCGGTGTCTCCTCTGGAGCTGCCTGGACCCTGGACCGTCCCCCTGTCCCCGGTAATCAATCAATCAATCAATCAATCAATCACACAGAACCAGTTCCGGCTCTAAAAACAGCAGAATCTAGATAATCAGTATAAATCCAGCAGGGCTGTATGGAGGACCAAATCTGCCAAAATCAGAAATAAATGACTGCATAAATAAAGAGATGTCATTAAAGTAGATAAATAAATGTAGCCATGAATGAATGAATGAATGAATGAATGAATGAATTGATAAACTGTGACATAGAATGATATTTGTTTTATTTGTCTTCCCGTCAGGAGGCTGAGCTGACCTACAGGACTCTGCGTTCTCCTCCCGGCCTCAGCTACTCCTTCAGGAGTCAGCTGACCAACGACAACATGGCCGACTGGCTCCGCCTCCTGCTGGAGGCCGACAACGGCCAAGGTGAGGTCACGGCTGAGGTCACGGCTGAGGTCACGATGTAAGGGATAACATACAGCTAGGGGTTTATTCTACAACAATGACCTGCTAGCTGAACATTATCCTGATTATTACACGGCTACGTACTGAAGACATCAATAATATGACACAAACGGTCCTCCAGAGTCCGACAGCAGAACTGTGTCCATAGCAACGGTCTGTCATACGTAGCGACGGTCTGCCATACGTAGCGACGGTCTGTCATACGTAGCGACGGTCTGTCATACGTAGCGACGGTCTGTCATACGTAGCGACGGTCTGCCATACGTAGCGACGGTCTGCCATACGTAGCGACGGTCTGTTATACGTAGCAGCGGTCTGCTATACATAGCAACGGTCTGTTATACGTAGCAGCGGTCTGCTATACGTAGCAACGGTCTGTTATACGTAGCAGCGGTCTGTTATACGTAGCAGCGGTCTGCTATACATAGCAACGGTCTGTTATACGTAGCAGCGGTCTGCTATACATAGCAACGGTCTGTTATACGTAGCAGCGGTCTGCCATACGTAGCGACGGTCTGTTATACGTAGCAGCGGTCTGTTATACGTAGCAGCGGTCTGCTATACGTAGCAACGGTCTGTTATACGTAGCAGCGGTCTGCTATACGTAGCAACGGTCTGTTATACGTAGCAGCGGTCTGCTATACATAGCAACGGTCTGTTATACGTAGCAGCGGTCTGCTATACATAGCAACGGTCTGTTATACGTAGCAACGGTCTGTTATACGTAGCAGCGGTCTGCTATACGTAGCAACGGTCTGCTATACGTAGCAGCGGTCTGCTATACGTAGCAACGGTCTTCATGATGTGATGTGAATCAGCTGTTCTGTGTTCCCGGTAGATTGGGGCTCTGATGACCAGCAGGTTCCTGTTTTCTCTGACCAGCTCTCGTGGAATCTGTACTGACCGGCGGCGGTCTGAAACCAGCGAGGTTTAGTCGTCTGTTAACTCCTCCGTCACCGCGGAGACGTGGCGACGTTGATCTGGACGTCAGTGTGTCCTCCAGTGTCCATTAGTCTTTTTAAGATGGTCGATTAGAACGACAGCACGCATGTGATTGGTCCTTGATCCCAGTGACATCATCACCCAGCGACCTGAAGAGACCGGAGAGGAACCGCCTCCTCTCAGCGCTGACCTGAGCACGCTGCTGTACTTCACTTTCTCTATTTATTTATCCGTACCAGAGGGAGCACTCGTCACCTGAAACCTGCACTGATGAACAGCTGTTTACTTTCTATAGTCACTTTATACCGTTTATTAATGATGTCACTTTATCACGTCTTCGGTCCACCGCCACCTTCGTGCTCGCTGTCGGTCTGTCTGGATCAGGCTCCTCTTTACCGCCATGTTTTTTCTAAAAAACAACCCCAGATTATCGGGGGGGGGGCGGCTGTCGCTTTGTGTTGTTGTGACTTTTCTTTTACTTTGTGTTCTCAGTGGTTTTGTGCTGTAATATCAGCACAAAGCTGAAAGATGTGTTTAATAAAGATGTAAATAAAGTATTACAAATTCACCCGCTGACCTTTTCTTCTTCTACACTCCCTAAACATGTACAGGGGCGGGGCCAGAGAGAGGGGCGGGGTCGGCGGGGCGGGGCCAGAGTCAGAGGGGCGGGGCCAGAGGGGCGGGGCCAGTGGTCTCAATCACTAGTTTCAGTCTTCTTCAGTACAGCATGATGTTCATTTAGTAAATGATGGTCCCATTGGAGACAAAAACCAAGATGGAGACGGATGTATTATTATAGATTAAAAAACTAATGCATCAATAATTCTAAACTATAATAGAGATTATTCTGCATAATGAGTGGGCGGTACTATACGTGTATTTTGATGGCAGTACTGTTGTACTTCTACTAGGTGTAGAGTGTTTCCAGCAGGTAGTACTGCTGGTAGTATACTGCTGGTAGTATACTGCTGGTAGTATACTGCTGGTAGTATACTGCTGGCAGTATACAGCTGGTAGTACTGCTGGTAGTATACAGCTGGTAGTATACTGCTGGTAGTATACAGCTGGCAGTATACAGCTGGTAGTACTGCTGGTAGTATACAGCTGGCAGTATACAGCTGGTAGTACTGCTGGTAGTATACAGCTGGTAGTATACTGCTGGTAGTATACAGCTGGTAGTATACTGCTGGTACTGTAGTAAACCATGTGAGGTTATGTGGGTTGATGGAGGCGTGTCCTCCGACCACACGGGGCGCTGCTGCTGCAGCCGGAGACGGACAGTGTATATATATATATATATATATATATATATATAGTATATATATATACATATAATATATATACTATATATAGTATATATATACTATATACTCTATGTATATATATATTATATATACATAGAGTATATAGAGTGTCAGGTGGTGCTGCGGGTGCTGTAATAATACCAATAATATTATATATACTATATATATATTATATATTATATTATATTATATATATAGTATATATACTATATATATATATATAGTATATATATAGTGTATATATATATTTATACTATATATATAGTATATATAGAGTATATAGCATATAGAGTGTCAGGTGGTGCTGAGGTGTAATAATAATAATATATAGTATATTATATATATACATAAACTATATTATATATATATAGTGTATATAGTATATATAGTGTATATAGTATCTATAGTATATATAGTATCTATAGTATATATAGTATATATAGTGTATATAGTATATATAGTATCTATAGTGTATATAGTATCTATAGTGTATATAGTGTGTATATAGTATCTATAGTATATATAGTATATATAGTATCTATAGTGTATATAGTATCTATAGTGTATATAGTATCTATAGTATATATAGTGTATATAGTATCTATAGTATATATAGTATCTATAGTGTATATAGTATCTATAGTGTATATAGTATCTATAGTATATATAGTGTATATATAGTATCTATAGTATATATAGTGTATATAGTATCTATAGTGTATATAGTATCTATAGTGTATCTATAGTATCTATAGTGTATATAGTATCTATAGTGTATATATAGTGTATATAGTATATATAGTATCTATAGTGTATCTATAGTATATATAGTATCTATAGTGTATATATAGTATATATAGTATCTATAGTGTATATAGTATATATAGTGTATATGTAGTGTATATAGTATCTATAGTGTATCTATAGTGTATATATAGTATCTATAGTGTATATAGTATCTATAGTGTATATAGTATCTATAGTATATATAGTATCTATAGTGTATATAGTATCTATAGTATATATAGTATATATAGTGTATATAGTATCTATAGTGTATATAGTATCTATAGTATATATAGTATCTATAGTGTATATAGTATCTATAGTGTATCTATAGTGTATATATAGTATCTATAGTGTATATAGTATCTATAGTGTATATAGTATCTATAGTGTATCTATAGTGTATATATAGTATCTATAGTGTATCTAGTATCTAGTGTATCTATAGTGTATATAGTATCTATAGTGTATCTATAGTGTATATATAGTATCTATAGTGTATATAGTATCTATAGTGTATATAGTATCTATAGTGTATATAGTATTTATAGTGTATATATAGTGTATATAGTGTATCTATAGTGTATATAGTATCTATAGTGTATATATAGTATCTATAGTGTATATAGTATCTATAGTGTATATATAGTGTATATAGTATCTATAGTGTATATAGTATTTATAGTGTATATATAGTGTATCTATAGTGTATATAGTGTATCTATAGTGTATATAGTGTATCTATAGTGTATCTATAGTGTATATAGTATCTATAGTGTATCTATAGTGTATATAGTGTATCTATAGTGTATCTATAGTGTATATAGTATCTATAGTGTATATAGTATCTATAGTGTATATATAGTGTATATAGTGTATCTATAGTGTATCTATAGTGTATATAGTATCTATAGTGTATATAGTGTATCTATAGTGTATATAGTATCTATAGTGTATATAGTGTATCTATAGTGTATATAGTATCTATAGTGTATATAGTATCTATAGTGTATATAGTATCTATAGTGTATATAGTGTATCTATAGTGTATATAGTATCTATAGTGTATATAGTATCTATAGTGTATATAGTGTATCTATAGTGTATATAGTATCTATAGTGTATATAGTATCTATAGTGTATATAGTATCTATAGTGTATATAGTATCTATAGTGTATATAGTGTATCTATAGTGTATATAGTATCTATAGTGTATATAGTATCTATAGTGTATCTATAGTGTATATAGTGTATCTATAGTGTATATAGTATCTATAGTGTATATAGTGTATCTATAGTGTATATAGTATCTATAGTGTATATAGTATCTATAGTGTATCTATAGTGTATATAGTATCTATAGTGTATATAGTATCTATAGTGTATATATAGTGTCAGGTGGTGTTGAAGTGTAGCCCCGCCCCTCCTCCTCGCGCCTGGCACCGTAACTGTTATTTATGAATGCTGCCGCTCTGCCGCTCTGTTCGCCGCCGCTCTGCCGCTCTCCCGCTCTGTTCGCCGCCGCTCTGACTGTGCCGCTCGCGGGCGTGTGCGCGCAGCTCCGTTATTATGATGTTTTAATGATCACAACAGAACCGGACCCTGATCCTGATCCCGATCCCGGTCTGAGGCTGGTTCCGGACTCCACGGTGTCTCTCTGGATCCACCGTTACCTCACTGATCACACTGATACCGGGTCAATACACAGCACCAGCACCAGCACCGAGCGGTACCGACGGCTACCGACCGTCTGCTGCATCACCGGAGAGCCTCTACCGGAGCCTCTACCGGAGAGCCTCCACCGGAGCCTCCACCGGCCCGTCACACCGGGAGCTGCTGCCCGACCAGGTGAGCCTCCAGCCGGCTGAGAGAGAACTGATCCACCGTGTCTCTGTGATCCTCCAGGCGGCTCACAGAGCCCGCAGGCCGGCAGCACTCTGCCCCATCACCCGGTACCACCACCGGTAGACCCGGTAAACCCACCACCACCGGTAGACCCACCGGGTCCGGTGGAGAGCAGGTTTATTCATTAGAACCTCATTCAGGTTAAACCTGGAGGAGCGACGACAACCGGGAACATCCCGGCTATTTACCGGGTTTGTTTTGCAGCTAACGGCTTCTAACGGTAGCTAACGGCGGCTAACGGCTTCTAACGGTAGCTAACGGCAGCTAACGGCTTCTAACGGTAGCTAACGGCGGCTAACGGCTTCTAACGGTAGCTAACGGCGGCTAACGGCTTCTAACGGTAGCTAACGGCGGCTAACGGCTTCTAACGGTAGCTAACGGCGGCTAACGGCTTCTAACGGTAGCTAACGGCGGCTAACGGCTTCTAACGGTAGCTAACGGCGGCTAACGGCTTCTAACGGTAGCTAACGGCGGCTAACGGCTTCTAACGGTTTTTAACGGCTTCTAACGGTAGCTAACGGCGGCTAACGGCTTCTAACGGCGGCTAACGGCTTCTAACGGTTTCTAACGGTTTGTAACGGTTTCTAACGGTTTGTAACGGCTTCTAACGGTTTCTAACGGTTTGTAACGGTTTCTAACGGTTTGTAACGGCTTCTAACGGTGCTAACAGCCTGCTAACGCTGGGCAGGTCAGCTAGCCCCGTTAGCCCCCGTTAGCCGCCGTTAGCTAGCTGCTGCTGGGTGCAGCGGGCTAGCGGCCGGTGAGGCTCCGTGTTAGTCCCGCAGACACACCGAGCCTCCCCGGCCGGGTCTCCGGGTCTCCGGGTCTGTGTGGTGGATCGGTCTGGTGTTTGGAGGTGTTGTTCCGACCTTGAGAGTAATAACATGATGACATGTTATTATTAATAGCAGCGAGCTGTTCAGCTCTAAAACCACACATCTATGTTATTAATGTGTTATTAATACATGATGTTTATGTACAGGAACCCACTATAACATCTATATCATTAATGTGTTATTAATACATGATGTTTATGTACAGGAACCCACTATAACATCTATATCATTAATGTGTTATTAATACATGATGTTTATGTACAGGAACCCACGATAACATCTATATCATTAATGTGTTATTAATACATGATGTTTATGTACAGGAACCCACGATAACATCCCGGGAGAACTCCTCATCAGTGTGTGTTAGCATCACTCATTCAAAACAATAGGACGAGTTAGCATCAAGCTAACAGCAGAGAGGAGGCTCAGCTCAGGCTGCACAATGGCCTCCACAGCCAGGCACAGGCATCACCTAGCATCACCTAGCATCAGCTAGCATCACCTAGCATCACCTAGCATCACCTAGCATCAGCTAGCATCACCTAGCATCAGCTAGCATCACCTAGCATCACCTAGCATCAGCTAGCATCAGCTAGCATCAGCTAGCATCACCTAGCATCAGCTAGCATCAGCTAGCATCACCTAGCATCAGCTAGCATCAGCTAGCATCACCTAGCATCAGCTAGCATCACCTAGCATCAGCTAGCATCACCTAGCATCACCTAGCATCACCTAGCATCACCTAGCATCACCTAGCATCAGCTAGCATCACCTAGCATCACCGAGCATCAGCTAGCCTCACCGAGCATCAGCTAGCATCACCGAGCATCAGCTAGCCTCACCGAGCATCAGCTAGCATCGCGTAGCATCACCAAGCATCACCTAGCATCACCTATTATCAGCTAGCATCACCGAGCATCAGCTAGCATCACCTAGCATCACCTAGCATCAGCTAGCATCACCTAGCATCACCAAGCATCACCTAGCATCACCTATTATCAGCTAGCATCACCTAGCATCACCTATTATCAGCTAGCATCACCTAGCATCACCAAGCATCACCGAGCATCACCTAGCAACAGCTTGCATCACCTAGCATCAGCTAGCATCACCAAGCATCACCTAGCAACAGCTTGCATCACCTAGCATCAGCTAGCATCACCAAGCATCACCTAGCATCAGCTAGCATCACCTAACACCCACTGGTTTAACTGGTTTAACACCAGTAACAACTCACACTGGTTTAACTAGTTTAACACCAGTACCAACACACACTGGTTTAACTAGTTTAACACCAGTAACAACACCCACTGGTTTAACTGGTTTAACACCAGTAACAACACCCACTGGTTTAACACCAGTAACAACACCCACTGGTTTAACTAGTTTAACACCAGTAACAACACCCACTGGTTTAACTAGTTTAACACCAGTAACAACACCCACTGGTTTAACTGGTTTAACAACAGTAACAACACCCACTGGTTTAACACCAGTAACAACACCCACTGGTTTAACTAGTTTAACACCAGTAACAACACCCACTGGTTTAACTAGTTTAACACCAGTAACAACACACACTGGTTTAACTGTTTTAACTAGTTTAACACCAGTAACAACACCCACTGGTTTAACTGGTTTAACACCAGTAACAACACCCACTGGTTTAACTAGTTTAACACCAGTAACAACACACACTGGTTTAACTAGTTTAACACCAGTAACAACACACACTGGTTTAACTGTTTTAACTAGTTTAACACCAGTAACAACACCCACTGGTTTAACTGGTTTAACCTGTTAAACACCAGTAACAACACCCACTGGTTTAACTGGTTTGACCTGTTAAACACCAGTAACAACACCCACTGGTTTAACCTGTTAAACACCAGTAACAACACCCACTGGTTTAACTGGTTTGACCTGTTAAACACCAGTAACAACACACACTGGTTTAACTGGTTTAACCTGTTAAACACCAGTAACAACACCCACTGGTTTAACTGGTTTGACCTGTTAAACACCAGTAACAACACCCACTGGTTTAACTGGTTTGACCTGTTAAACACCAGTAACAACACACACTGATTTAACTGGTTTGACCTGTTAAACACCAGTAACAACACCCACTGGTTTAACTGGTTTGACCTGTTAAACACCAGTAACAACACACACTGATTTAACTGGTTTGACCTGTTAAACACCAGTAACAACACACACTGGTTTAACTGGTTTGACCTGTTAGACACCAGTAACAACACCCACTGGTTTAACTGGTTTGACCTGTTAAACACCAGTAACAACACGCACTGGTTTAACTGGTTTGACCTGTTAAACACCAGTAACAACACACACTGGTTTCACTGGTTTGACCGGTCCAGGGAGTCTTTAGGGGGAGATAGCAGGTCAACAGTAGATGTCACATAGAAGTGGTGAACATCATCTGAAAACTGGAGCCTGAAGATTAATTAGAGATGCTGCTCAGCACTGAGGGTCAAGATGTTCTAGTCATTAATCAGAAATAAACATGAATTAATTCATTAATATCAATAGAGAAAGTGTATCAGGGTTTAGATCATGATGATGGAAGTATCTGATGGTCATCCCCATGCTCCATTATGTCTCATAATGTTGGGGTTGATGTCCATTTGTTCCACAGATTTGGTGCTAAATTTAACAATTTTTTTACCACTGGAGAATTGATAAAAAATTATCAATAATCCCTCCAGAATACCACATTAAGACACCAAGACCTTGAGGTATAGGGGTGTAAGAAAGTATTGCAATATTGTTTTGTGATACCGTATTGATTTTTAATCAATAGTTTACATCCAAAGATTAATCAGTCAATATTTAATTTAATCTACAAAGAGATGACTAATCTATTAATTGACAAATTGTTTCAGCTGCAATAGAAATAGTGATATAATTCCCTTTTTTTATTCCAAATATTTCAACATCACCACTTTTAGAGATCTCCATGTGATCCTGTCTGCTTATTGAAAGACCACATGTGATCCTGTCTGCTTATTGAAAGACCACATGTGAGCCCCCAGGTCCAGCCTGGTGTAAACAATCGGCGTACAAATAACACGACTCATTTCACCTGATATTGCTACGCATCTTTTAGTTTTGTGTCATTTCACACCAAGGCAATATTAGATGCCCAGAGCAGGAAGTCAGGTGACGTGGTATAAAGAGCGAGGAGATCGGGGTGGATGAAGGGCTGGGCAATATATTGATATTATATCAATATTGTGATATGAGACTAGATATCGTCTTAGATTTTGGATATGGTAATATTGTGATATATCATAAGTGTTGTCTTCTCTTGGTGTTAAAGGCTACGTTACAGTAAAGTGATGTAATTTTCTGAACTTAGCAGACTTTTCTTTCTTTTCTATTATTTGTTTTTTACATGTCGTCATTACATCCACATTACTGATGATTATTCATCACAAATATCATTGTGTAAATATTTTGGGAAAGGACCAATCAACCCTACAATATCGTCACAATATCGCTATCGAGGTATTTGGTCAAAATTGATTTAGATTTTATGCACATCGCCCAGCGCTAGGTGGATGGACGTGTCCAACAAACAGGACTTTGACCCAGGAGACCACTGGTGCCCCGTGTGAGGCAACGTTGACCCACACTGGTGCCCCGTGTGAGGCAACGTTGACCCACACTGGTGCCCCGTGTGAGGCAACGTTGACCCACACTGGTGCCCCGTGTGAGGCAACGTTGACTCACACTGGTGCCCCGTGTGAGGCAACGTTGACCCACACTGGTGCCCCGTGTGAGGCAACGTTGACTTGATTACTTTGACTACTTCACTTACATATGTAACCTAATTTACATAACAAACGTACATGTTTTAACCCAAACCCTGATTTTTTGTCCCTAAACATCCTAAATAATGTTAACCAGGTTTTTAAATCTGCGTCTGTATGTGATGACACATGAAGCTTAAAGTGCGTAGACATGAGACGTGACATGTCCTTAAAGTAGTGTGCTGTTTATACGCCTTCCCCTGAAATGATGTCTGACAGGTTTACTTGAACATATGTGACTCTACAACACTCATGTGCGTCTCTCCGTGCTGTCCAGGTGCGTTGCCGGGGGCAACAGCTGACTGACGATGTCCTTGTGAGAGTGGGCGGGGCTACCTGGCCCTGAGGTAAGGAGGAGGAGGTGTCTCAGCCCTCAGCCCCTCCCCCCTCGCCTCCTGCAACAGACCGAACGGACGGACGCACAGACGGGTGTGGCTCTCCCCTCCCTCCTCCTCTTCCTCCTCCCCGCTCTCTCCTCCTCCTCCTCCTCTCCCCATCTCCACCCTCGGCCCCGCCCCCGTCTCCACCCTCTGCCCCGCCCCCGTCTCCACCCTCTGCCCCACCCCCGCCTCCACCCTTGCACCCGCCCTCCGCCACCATGACGCGGTCACACTGCTGCTGGAGAGCCTGAGGAAGCAGACTCTGGAAGGCGACCCTGCTCAGCCAGGGGACTTCTACCTGGTGAGTTAGGGTACCAAACGCAGTAGGATACAGTAAAGACACATAGTAAAGAAACATATTAGAGTACAGTAAAGACACACAGTAGAGAAACATATTAGAATACAGTAAAGACACACAGTAGAGAAACATATTAGAATACAGTAAAGACACACAGTAGAGAAACATAGTAGAGTACAGTAAAGACACACAGTAGAGAAACATATTAGAATACAGTAAAGACACACAGTAGAGAAACATAGTAGAGTACAGTAAAGACACACAGTAAAGTAACATAGTAAAGTACACTAAAGACATGCAGTAGAATACAGTAAAGATTGTTGGTCTGTTTAAACTCTGTCTTTTTGTCTTTCAGTCCCTGCTGGACCCTAAAACCCTGGCAGAGTGCTGGCGCCCAGATGGCTTGATGCCTGGTGAGTGATTCAGGATCACCTGAGATCTGATCACCTGAGATCAGTGATTACCTGAGATCAGTGATTACCTGAGATCAGTGATTACCTGAGATCACTGATTACCTGAGATCACTAATTACCTGAGATCCGATCACCTGAGATCACTGATTACCTGAGATCACTGATTACCTGAGATCCGATCACCTGAGATCACTGATCACCTGAGATCACTGATTACCTGAGATCTGATCTTCTTTAATTAAATCTGTCATGTAGTGTTTGACTTCCTGTCAGTGATATATCTGATTTCTCTGTTATGAGTAAATGAAAACTTGATCCTACATTTCCCATGATGCATATGACTGATCTGATCATGTGACCTGTGTGTGTCCTTTCAGAGAGCAGCTACTGGCAGCTGTGCCCTCCCTCCAAGTCTGGCCTTCAGGGGGGGTTACTGAGCTCTAGTTTCCCCCCCGGACCCGTGCCCCTGGTGCCCCCAGATGCTCACCTGCAGGAGGGGGGCGACCCCCTGGACGGCGACCCCTCTCAGCCTCAGCAGCACCGCCCCCTGGCGCCCAGCACCTCAGCGTCCGAGCTGTCCCTCCCCGGAGCGCCGGTGCCCCCCCCCGGCCCCGGGCCCCCTCCGCCTCCTCCCCCGCCCCCCAAACGCCACTGCCGTTCGCTGTCGGTGCCCGAGGACCTGTCGCGCTGCCGCTACACCTGGCGGCCCAGCGCCTCGCGGGTCTGGACTCCTGTCAGTCGCCAGCAGTGCCACGGGGGAGCGGGGGTCGGGGTCACGGGTGGGGGTGCGGGGGCGGGAGGAGGAGGTATAGGGGCGGGTGTGGCGGGAGGAGGAGCCTGTCCTCTCCGCGCTCCCAGCTCCTCTCTGAACTCCTCGCTGCACTCCTCATCCAGCCCCACCTTCTTCAGCCTGGCGCTGTCTCCGGACTCGCCGCTGCCCTGGAGCTTTCCCTGGGACCCCAGCGAGGCGGCGGCGGGGGGAGGAGCCTGCTGCTGCTTCTTCCCCTCCCCCTCCTCCTGCTCGTCCTCCCCCTCCCCCCTGCACCCGCCTCCCCCTCCTCAGAGGCGTTTCTCCCTCTCCCCCGTGCTCATCAGAGACTCTGCAGCCTCCACCTTCCTGCCTCCGCCTCCCGTGCCGAGCCACGCGGTCCCACGTCCGCCGAGCTGCTCGGCCGTGGCTGGAGCGGCCGCGGGGGTCCCGGTGCCCGCCTCGCCCTCCTCGGCCTGCAGCACGCCGTCGTCTCTGCGCCGCAGTCTGCCGCCGCAGCTGCCGCGCTGCCACTCGCAGCCCTGCGACCTGCTGCTGCTCAAACCAGGTCTGAAGAGACGCCGCGACCCCGACAGACCCTGCGCCCGACCCGTCCTCGACTTCACCAAGATGACTCAGGTACTGTCCTCTACCTAACAAGTATTGTCCCCTACCTGTCCTCTAACTGTCCTCTACCTAACAAGTCCTGTCCTCTACCTAACAAGTCCTGTCCTCTACCTAACAAGTACTGTCCTCTACCTAACAAGTACTGTCCTCTACCTGTCCTCTACCTAACAAGTACTGTCCTCTACCTAACAAGTACTGTCCTCTACCTGTCCTCTACCTAACAAGTACTGTCCTCTACCTAACAAGTACTGTCCTCTACCTGTCCTCTACCTAACAAGTCCTGTCCTCTACCTAACAAGTACTGTCCCCTACCTGTCCTCCAACTGTCCTCTACCTAACAAGTACTGTCCTCTACCTGTCCTCTACCTAACAAGTCCTGTCCTCTACCGGACAGGTACTGTCCACTGGGATAATGTACAGCGAGCCGGTCATTGTTGTGAAATAAACCCCTTCAGGGCGATGCCGCATCGCTGTACATTATCCTGCTTAATACACGGCTACTTACTGAAGGTATCAGAACTGTGTCCATAGCAACGGTCTCTTATACATATCAACGGTCTGTTATACGTAGCAACAGTCTGTTATACGTAGCAACGGTCTGCTATACGTAACAACGGTCTGCTATACGTAACAACGGTCTGCTATACGTAGCAACGGTCTGTTATACGTATCAACGGTCTGCTATACGTAGCAACGGTCTGTTATACGTAACAACGGTCTGCTATACATAACAACGGTCTGTTACACGTAGCAACGGTCTGTTATACGTAGCAACGGTCTGTTATACGTAACAACGGTCTGCTATACGTAACAACGGTCTGCTATACGTAGCAACGGTCTGTTATACGTAGCAACGGTCTGTTATACGTAGCAACGGTCTGTTATACATAGCAACGGTCTGTTATACATAGCAACGGTCTGTTATACATATCAACGGTCTGCTATACGTAACAACGGTCTGCTATGTCTGCTATACGTAGCAACGGTCTGTTATACGTAGCAGCGGCCTGTTATACGTAGCAACGGTCCGTTATACATAGCAACGGTCCGTTATACATAGCAACGGTCTGTTATACATAGCAACGGTCTGCTATATCTGCAGTGAGCTGATCAGGTTTATTGGTATCAGCTGGTAATATTGAGCTCTAGTAATCTTCATCTTCTTCTTCTTCTTCTTCTTCTTCTTCTTCTTCTTCTTCTGTTTCTTCTTGACCTTCGTCCCGCCGCTCCTGCAGACGCGCAGCATCGACCCTCAGTGTCTGGAGCGCGGCGGCGGCAGGCTGGCCTGCGGCGGTGACGTCTGCATGGGCATGGAGTCCTTCATGGGCGACTTCCGGGGCTCCTGCTCGCCGGCCGAGTGCCTGGGAAGAACCAGCATCGGGCCGCTGAGCGAGAGTGACGAGGAGTGCCACGAGGACGACGACGAGGATGACGACGGCGAGGAGGAAGCCGAGGAGCGCGAGGCGGCGCAGCAGGCGGTGTTTGAGAGGGATTGTACAGAACTGGACTTGAACTTAATAGAAGAAAACTGAGGCGTTTGTAAATGGAAGGCTGTTCTCTGTTTTTACTTTAGTTTGGGTTGATCTGAAGCCCCGCCCCCTTCCCATCGCCCCGACACTCCACGCCTCCTTGCCACCAATCAGCAAGGCTCTCAGGAACAACACCTTCTCTCATTGGATGAGCTGGGTAAAGGAAGCTGATTGACGACGACAGTGATGATGTGACTACCGGCGGTAACGACTCGGCGCTGTGCCGAGAGGGGGATCCCTCCTGCATCTGACCTTCACCTACCGGCGTGACCTCCGGTTGGTCCTGCTAGCTTCATGCTAACACGCTAACACGCCAGACCGGCGGTGCAGGTACCTGAAGCCCAGATGCAGAGCTTCCCCTCCCTCCTGGACTCAGACCGTCCAGGTGCGTCTCGGCGTCCAGGTGTCTTCCAACACACAGCTGCTGAGTCTCTGTAAAACACTACAGTCTGATGAGGCCGCCGCCGCCGCCGCCAGCGCCAACCTGACACGCTATCACCACGTCCACCACGCAGTCCACCACGCAGTCCACCACGCAGTCCACCACACAGTCCACCACACAGTTCAGTATTCCCTGTGAACGCTACCCGTCACAGTCATGTGACCTCAGCGTGGTGGTGATGCGTTCAGGTTGGCTGCGGTGTGGTGGCGTGGCGCCTGTCAGGCCTCACTGAGGGCAGGTAGCCACTGATGCTGTTGTTCACCTGAGTGTTCACACATTCCTGTCACACACCTGTCACTACACACACTCATCACTCACCTGTCTCCGCGTGTGTGTGTGTGTGACATCATCAACCCCCCGGTGGTCATGTGACTCGTGTCCAGATTGAATCCAGATGATGTCATTTATAAACAGCCGCCGGTCTGAAGCGGCTTTATGAGGTGGTAACGCTCATTTAAATCTTCCTGTCTGATTATTATTATTATTATTATTATTAATACAAAGATAAATAAAGAAGCAAAAGTTCAAACAGAAATATCAATTCATTAATGTCTATATTTATTTATTTCATTATTTATTTATTTTATTTTATTTTATTTTATTTTATTCTATTTATTTATTTATTTATTTTCTGCCCGGTTCCTCCACAGGGAGAAGTTCCCTGGTCCTGGTCAGGCATTAATACTCACTGTTTTATTATCAACATATTATTTAATTTTCCATGAAAGAAAAGTTATGAATGTTGTAAATTATAGAAAGAAAGAAAATCCGAGCCGGCTAAGAGAAGAGCAACGAGTGCATCTTTATTAATAGTCAAATGAATAATAGAATACGTGTTAATAAGTGGGCTGCTCGGTATGAAGTTAATCTGGTGATGATACCATACCCATAAGTTCCACTTATTAAATCAGAATACTAAAATGATTTGATTTACTTTGTGAAACATAAAAATGTTTTTCTACCAAAAAATAAACTTCTTTCATCATAAACAGAAACAGACAAAAGTTCAATATTAAATGATGATGAAATGATGAATCAGTCAATGCAAACACTCTGCAGTTCTCAATACTATTAACAGTACTCTATACCAATAATAATACTCTATTAATAATAATACTCTATGTTAACATGAATACTTTTCCTTTATATAATTAATGTACAGAAGGTGTGGGATGTTTTTATTCTCTATCTGGATTCAATCTGGATGCTGAAGCTGCACAGAACCACCAGGTGTGAATGTGATGTCAGAACCACCAGGTGTGAATGTGAAGTCGTCTGAAAAACACTCGCAGGTTATGATGATGTGATTTTTTAAATTTTTTTATTTCCTCCCAATTTTTGCTTGAAACTCACTAAAAAAAGAACAAAACTTTACGTTGAAGGTCTGTGAACCTTTTACAGTGTTCCACTGAGCGTCCAGCTGCCCCGCTGCATAAAGTAACACACCTGTTGTCCAGACTTTGGCTTTTCTACTGAGAATCATTCTTCACATTCCAGCGGATCATTTCAAATCCTCATTTCTATAAAACTCAACCAGATAATCCGTCACAGTCGGTGTTTCGTTTTACTGATTTGACACCGTTGAAAACTAGAAGGTCGAATGATCTCAAAATGTTACCGAAAGGGAAAAATCAATTTTCAGATCCGCTCCAAAGTTCAGCGGGTTGTTCCTCGGTCCACGCTGCACCCGTCCACCAAGTTTCATGAGAACCAGACCAGTAGTTTCTCCTCAATCCAGCTGACAAACAGACAAAGAAACCCAACATATAACCTTCTCTGTTGTGATGCATTCAAGGACACTTCGACGGAAAAAAAACAACATCTGAGAAGAAGACAATCAAGAAGTAAACGGGAACATTATTCAAAGATCATGTTTAAAAAGAAAACGTGTGTTTGGTCGTTTAAGTTGAGCCGACAACTCTCAGATGTCGAAACGTCCCTGAATGCACCACAGCGAGAAAATTAGAGTTCTGATTTAATAACTAAAAAGTAGAGACGTCTAAACGTTGGCTGTGATGGATCATCGTCATTTATAATTGTTACATTTTGAGATCTTTGTTGAAACTCAACAGTGTAAAAGGTTGTTTTGTGTTAGCGAGTTGTTTCGTTCGGAGGTTTCGGTTTGTGTGATTGTGTCTTCTTCTTCTGTCTGATATCAGAACTCATCCGTCACGTTGTTGAGCCGGAAAAATGTAAAATGTTGAACTGAGAAACATCCTCACTGCTCTCTTAAAGGACCAGTTCAACATTTTGAAGTAGAGCGAGACGTTCAGGTGGATGTCAGTCAGTGTTTGTGTGTAGAATGGAAGCAGGAGTCAAGACGTGGTTAGCCTAGCTTAGCATAAAGACTGGGCACTACCAAACGTTTGTCAGGTGAGGTGTTGAGCTGTGTTTATATTCATCTGAACATCTCACTCTGAGAGAGAGGAAGAGAATAAGACTACCAAAATGTTGAACTGCTCCTTTAAGATAAGGTTAAAGTTTGCTATAAGCTAGCTTGTTAGCTTCACGTGCTGTCCACTAGAAATTCTATCTAAGCTATAAAAAAAACGTGACTCATTTCACCCAAATTTACAAAACAATTGAGAAAGAAAAAACTGACATTTAAAAAACAAACGTGTCCAGAAATGTCCCCGTTACGCACATATACGAACACAATGTCCCCGTAACGCACATATACGAACACAATGTCCCCATAACACACATATACGAAAACAATGTCCACGTAACACATATACGAACACAATGTCCCTTTATCACACACATATACGAAAACAATGTCCCTGTAACACACACGTATACGAACACAATGTCCCTGTAACACACACGTATACGAACACAATGTCCACGTAACACACATATACGAAAACAATGTCCCTGTAACACACATATACACATGGTGTCCCCGTAACACACACATACACATGGTGTCCCCGTAACACACGTATACGAACACAATGTCCCTGTAACACACACACATACACATGGTGTCGCCGTAACACACGTATACGAACACAATGTCCCTGTAACACACATATACACATGGTGTCCCCGTAACACACATATACACATGGTGTCCCCGTAACACGTATACGAACACAATGTCCCTGTAACACACACATACACATGGTGTCGCCGTAACACGTATACGAACACAATGTCCCTGTAACACACATATACACATGGTGTCCCCGTAACACACGTATACGAACACAATGTCCCTGTAACACACAGATACACATGGTGTCGCCGTAACACACACATACACATGGTGTCCCCGTAACACACATATACGAACACAATGTCCTTGTAACACACACAGTATCCCTGTAACACACACAAACACATAAGGCATCCCTGTAACACGCGTATACACATGGTGTCCCCGGACCACACATACACATAAGGCGTCCCCGTAATGCACAATGTCCCCGTACCACCCATAAACAAACCTCCCGCTCCACACTCCACCTCCTGGTTGGTCGGTTGTTTCTGTTGATCGCTCCATGACGCCCAACATAAGCCTTAACTGAACATATTCTATTATTCTGTAAATGAAAACGTTGAAAAGAGAAAAAAGAAAAGAGGAACTAGTGGAGGAGGAGAAGAGGAGGAGGAGGAGAGGAAACGTGTTCTGTAGCTGTTGAATCTTTAGTCCCTCTGTTCTTTACTTTCTGCTGTTCTTTCTTAATATTTCTAATCGGATGTCTGAGCGTGACGAGGAGTCGGCGATGACGATGAACGCATCGTGTTTAAAAGATGAACTAGCTTCCGGACGGAGGAGAAGGAGGAGCGGTCGTCGTGTACAGAGTTAGCAGAGAGACTCGGACATCTCTTGTCTTTTAGAAATAATGTTTTTTATTGTATGTGATTAAAAAAAGAACAACGACAACACGGCAACATTTGAAAAGCAGTTTGTGAATAAATTAAGTTTATTGAGAATTATTTTACAAAGAAAGGGGAGAACTGGTGTCCTGTGGTTATTCTCTATTCTCATCGCTGCCGGATCATTTTAGACTACGGTCTCCATTCAAGTCAAACTTTATTAGTAGAGACCAGCGGTCAGCAGCCTTTACTATCTAAAGAGCCCAAGACCAGTCTGGAGCCGTAAATCATGTGATCACTGTGATGAAGGTAACTCAGTTTATAGTCTCAGTATATAGTATATCAGTCTAATGCAGTGAGGGACAAACACACAATGGACTACGGAGTATTAGGACCACATTGAGGGAAAACACATCTGAGATCTACACAATAAAGTCACAATATTACCAGAATAAAGTCATAACTTTACGAGACAAAAAGTTGTAATATGAGAATAAAGAAAATATCACGTAAAATGACTACTTTATAATATTATGACTTTATTCTCTAAATCTCAGGTTTATTATTTTCCTCAATGTGGCCCTAATACTCCGTCGTACCGTCGTACCATAGACCTACAACAATGATACATAAACATGAAGATGTAAACAAAGAACAGTTATTCATTTCCATGTTTAATAATCCACAGAGAGCCTCTGGAGAGGGTTAGAGGGTAGAGGTTAGAGGTTAGAGGTTAGAGGTTAGAGGTTAGAGGGTTCAGGGTTAGAGGTTAGAGGGTTCAGGGTTAGAGGGTTAGAGGGTTCAGGGTTAGAGGTTAGAGGGTTAGAGGGTTGAGGTTAGAGGGTTGAGGGTAGAGGTTAGAGGGTTAGAGGGTTGAGGTTAGAGGGTTAGAGGGTTGAGGGTAGAGGTTAGAGGGTTAGGGGGTTGAGGTTAGAGGGTAGAGGTTAGAGGGTTCAGGGTTAGAGGTTAGAGGGTAGAGGGTAGAGGTTAGAGGAGCTGAAGAGACGCAGGATGATGATCTCTGATCTAGAACATTTAAAATCAGCTACACAATATTCTATAGAATATGAATGAATCCTCAGAAAACAACAATCAACTCAGAACAGGGTTCAACGTAGATGTTTGTTTGAACCTGAATCTACTTTGTAGTCCATTTATACTTTACTAATAGTTTTTTTTATTAGCAGTTAATAATAAAGACCAAAGTTCATTTTCATGTTTAATCTTTATTTCACTAAATGAATGTGTAGATTTGATCACATGGTCTAAAACCTCGACTAAACTCCTGTTCATAACAACTGAACCGCTCGCTGGCCCTTCAGCTCAGAACCCTCTGCTGGATCTGAACCCTCCTACATCATACTACATACTACATACTACATACATCATACAGTATATAATACTACATACTACATACTACATACTACATACAGTATATAATACTACATACAGTAATACTACTGCTGAATACAGTATACAGTAGTATGTAGTATGTAGTATTGTATACTGTATGTAGTATGTAGTATTGTATACTGTATGTAGTATGTAGTATGTAGTACACAGGTTTCCAGCAGCTGTCAGCAGAGAATTAAGACTATTTTATTAGAATAATGACTATTTGATGAAAATTAAATCTATTTAATGAATACAGACTATTAATGTTTGTATATATATATATATATATATATTACATCATTATGTTTATTGTCATATAATTAAAAACATGAGACAGATATTGTTTTTATATGTTGTCATAATTCAGAGAAACGTTCAGACGACGGAAAACAAATCAAGAGGAATAAAAATGAAGGATGAGTTTATTATAAACAGTTCATTACTAAAGATCAAAGTGCAGGTGAAGAATATGGACTTCCTGTTCCCTCCGATAGAATATATAATATAATATATATCTTTATATCTATTTAATCAAAGTGAAGCATCAGAGACGGGTGAACAGATGGGAGGGTTCACTCTGAGTGTTTTCAGTTCTTGTCGGCGGCGCCGCTCTCGGACGAGGAGGACGAGGTGACGGCTGGGGCCGAGGTCACGCTGATGGGGACCACCCTCTCCTTCCCATCATGCACCGCTCTCTCCCGGGGGGCCTGGATCTGCAGCCGCCCCCCCACCAGCGAGCAGGTGACGGTGTCGGGCTGGACGCCGTCCGGCAGGTTGAACTCCTGCCTGAACTCCTGACTCCGGTAGGAGGAGGAGCCTCGCTGGTCGTCCTGCTTCCTCTCCGTCCGGCCGCTCACCCTCAGCTTCCTGCCCACCTGCTTCACCGACAGCTCCTCCGGGGAGAACTCCGCCGTGTCCAGGCTGACGGCGAAGACGTCGCCGAAGCCACCGTCGCTCCCCAGCTCCCGGAAGCCGATGGGCCTGAAGACGCCCGTGGAGGACGCGGTCTGGTCGATCTCCTGGAAGATCCTCTGGTGCAGCCGCTCCATGAACTCCATGTTCTGCCTCATCTCCGTCAGGTGGCGCAGCATCTCCTGCTCCATGTGGTAGAACAGCGGCCGCGTCTCGGGCCACAGGCTGCGGACGGGCCAGTGCACGTCCAGGAACGGCATCGTGGCGCTGGGCGACGGCGGTGGGAAGACGCTGGGACACAACATCCTGATGGTGGAGAGCAAGGTTCAGATCAGATCAGCAGCTTCAGACTGTCTGACTGTCGGTCTGATATCCTGCTGCTATATACCCTCACACCCCCCGCATACCCCCCCGCATACTCCCCCGTCACACCACCACGCCATCGGAAAGTTCCACTAGCATACCTCTGTGTGTGTGTGTGTGTGTGTGTGTGTGGGTGTGTGCGCTCACAGTCTAAAAGCAGCTGGTATCCTGCAGCCGGCTGCTAGATGTCGTCACATCTGATCTTTGTTCTATTTCTGCAGCAGAACTCAGACTCAGTCATCGTCTTTATAAAGCTGCTGAACTCAGTCCTGCTGCTCATCACTCCATCATAATCATAATCACAATCACAATCATAATAATAAATTGGACTCATATAGCGCCTTTCAGAGAAACCCAGGGACGCTTTACAACGAGGGCACAACAGAATCCTACTGATACATAAAACAGAGGAGAAAAACAGCAGCCAGATAACTAGCAGAGTGATGAAGGAAGAGTAAAGCCCGGAACACACCAGGAGCGTCAGCAGAGCGTCAGCAGAGCATCAGCAGAGCGTCAGCAGCGCATCAGCAGAGCGTCAGAGCGTCAGCAGCGCGTCAGCAGCGCGTCAGAGCGTCAGCAGCGCGTCAGTAGAGCGTCAGTAGAGCGTCAGTAGAGCGTCAGTAGCAGCGTGGCGGCTGCGTCACCTGTTGTTTTTTATTTCGGCGTCCGTGTTAACAGGTTAGAGCAGCCACACTGCGCGCGTCTCTTCTAGAGATTCCAGGTCTCGCCTATTTTTACCGCGAGCCGCGCGGTTCACATCAACAACAGCCATTGAAGGTGATCTATTGACTGAATATTAACATTATACCAGCAACATGACTACACTTTACATGTCTATCTGTACAATATTTTACGGAGATGAAAAAAAAGTAAAGACTTATTTTTAAATCAACACTTCCTGCTTTCATTTCAAAATAAAAGCCCTCAAGCTTTTTTTTTCTGTGGACAGAATTTTTTCATTTGTTAACACGAGGCTTTTATTCTGAAATATGTGCCGGACAATGTTGTAGAACATGCAGTGACCGGTGGACCCGTCCCGTCCTGTGCGGGACTCGAACCCGGCTCTCCCGCATCAGACTGAACCCTGATCACAGAGAATGTGTTTATAATAATAATAATAACTAGTTTAATCTCCTCACTTTAACAATGTCACTGTAAAACTTTAATAATTAATAAGAATCATCTGTAATGACGTTTAATGACGCTGATTAGTGACGTCAGCAGTGTGTCCGGTAAACGGTCAGCCTCCCGGTTCAGTGTGTCAGCGGATCTCCGGTAAAACCGACTCATCGATTCTATAATCTGTTTCTATTTTTGTTTATTTTTGTTTTGTTTTTTACAATGAAACAACCGGAAACCACCCGCTTCTTCCGGGATATCAGCCAATCAGATGTCAGCTGTCAGGAGGGCGGAGCCAGAGACAGGTGGGTTCAAGGTCCCCGGTAGATGAATGATCTCTGATATTGATAGGTTATTAACTGTAAATATGATTAATAACTCCGGTTAGTCTTCATCGGGGGATTAGCTCAAATGGTAGAGCGCTCGCTTAGCATGCGAGAAGTAGCGGGATCGATGCCCGCATCCTCCAGCAGATCCTTTTACTGGAACACGTCCTCATCTGGAACACAGCAGCACTTAATGATCTAAAGGTAGAATTTACAACGTCAGTGAACGCATCACGTTTCCTCTGTGTGTTCATTATAAACAGTCCGGGTCACGTGACGTCACAATGTTTAACAGGATAATAAAGGTGATTTCAGGATATCATTTATATAGAATAAAGTTGTACTTTGTTATGAATCTAAATGTCTCCTGTGCTAACAGAACTAATACATCCCATAATAACTCACAGCACACATTCAGATATGGAAATACAAGAAAAAGTACAGATAACGTTATAATGATAAGCAGAGAAACACTACAGCCAGGCAGAAAGATAGAACTTTATTTATTCATCTATTTATTTATTCATCTATTTATTTATTAATTAATTAATTAATATATTTATCTATTAATGTATCTATTTATCTATTTATTTATTAATCTATCTGTCCATCTATCTATCTATTTATTTATTTAGTCAGCAGCTGGAAATGTTCATCTCAGGTCTCAGGCTCTCTCCAACAATGCTCATTAAATATGTAAAAAAAGAAAGTCACCAATCACTCATCAGTCAAATTCACAATCTGACACATGAAATAGTGCACAAGTTAAAATGTACAGATAAAATGTATGAAATCCCGCATTTAACAATATATATATATAGAGAGAGAGAAATATATTATAGAAATAAAAAAGTAAAATGTATAAAAGTAACATTAATTTGATGCTGCAGTAAGAGCATAAACATAAATATATATACACATTCATATCTGAACCACTAGATGGCATTGTGTGTACCTGTTTATATGTATTACATACTCTGATGGTTAACATGGTATATATATATACAGTATATGTAATGTATATAAATGTATATACTGTAGAGAGCTACTGATGTTCTAATATAATGGACAGAGCGACAGCGCCATCTGCTGACAAGACTGCAGGACTAAACCCCCCCACCCCCACGAGGGTGAGAGGAAGACTTATTATTATGGGATGCACAAAGCTTCATGAAAATTAATTTAAATGTCTTCAAAATATTATAGAGATTCTCTCATTCAGTACTTTAAGATGATAGTACTTGTGTACTTTTACTGCTGATACTTTAACTACATGAAGATGATAGTACTTGTGTACTTTTACTTCATTCAGGGCTTTAACTTGGAGTATTTTCAGACTATGGTACTTTTACTTTACTTCATTAAGGACCTGAGTACTTCTTCCACTACTGATATATACTTGTGTCCCACTTCAACCAGCTACCTATACAGTACTTGTACTTGTGGTACTTGCAGTATTTCGTGAGTATTTGATGTATTTTAGTAGTAGTAATAGTAGCAGCAGTAGTAGTAGTAGTAGTAGTAGTAGTAGTAGTAGTGGTAGTAGTACTAATAGTATAGAAGTAGTAGTAGTAGTATAGTAGTATAGTATAGTAAGAGTATAGTAGTAGTATAGTATAGTATAGTATTAATATAGTATAGTATTAATATAGTATTAGTATAGTATTAGTATAGTATTAGTATAGTATAGTATTAGTATAGTATAGTATTAGTATAGTATAAGTATTAGTATAGCATAGTATAGTATAGTATAGTATTAGTATTTAATAGTATAGTATTAGTATAGCATAGTATAGTATTAGTATAGTATAGTATTAATATAGTATAGTATAGTATTAGTATAGTATAGTATAAGTATTAGTATAGTATAGTATAGTATTAGTATAGCATAGTATAGTATTAGTATAGTATAGTATTAATATAGTATTAGTATAGTATAGTATTAGTATAGTATAGTATAAGTATTAGTATAGTATAGTATTAGTATAGTATAGTATTAGTATAGTATAGTATAAGTATTAGTATAGTATTAGTATTGGTATAGTATAGTATAGTATAGTATAGTATTAGTATAGTATAGTATAGTATTAGTATATAATAGTATAGTATAGTATTAGTATAGTATAGTATAGTATAGTATTAGTATAGTATAAGTATTAGTATTAGTATAGTATAGTATAGTATTAGTATATAATAGTATAGTATAGTATAGTATAGTATTAGTATAGTATAAGTATTAGTATTAGTATAGTATAGTATAGTATTAGTATATAATAGTATAGTATAGTATTAGTGTAGTGTAGTATAGTATAGTATACTATAGTATTAGTATAGTATAGTATTAGTATAGTATAGTATAGTATTAGTATATAATAGTATAGTATAGTATAGTATAGTATAGTATAGTATAGTATTAGTATAGTATAAGTATTAGTATTAGTATAGTATAGTATAGTATTAGTATATAATAGTATAGTATAGTATTAGTGTAGTGTAGTATAGTATAGTATACTATAGTATTAGTATAGTATAGTATAGTATTAGTATAGTATAGTATAGTATAGTATTAGTATATAATAGTATAGTATAGTTATAGTATAGTATAGTATAGTATTAGTATAGTATAGTATAGTATTAGTATATAATAGTATAGTATAGTATTAGTGTAGTGTAGTATAGTATAGTATACTATAGTATTAGTATAGTATAGTATAGTATTAGTATAGTATAGTATAGTATAGTATTAGTATATAATAGTATAGTATAGTTATAGTATAGTATAGTATTAGTATAGTATAGTATAGTATTAGTATATAATAGTATAGTATAGTATTAGTATAGTATAGTATAGTATTAGTGTAGTATAGTATAGTATAGTATAGTATTAGTATAGTATAGTATTAGTATAGTATAGTATTAGTATAGTATAGTATAGTATAGTATTAGTATAGTATTAGTATAGTATAGTATTAGTATAGTATAGTATTAGTATAGTATAGTATTAGTATAGTATAGTATAGTATTAGTATAGTATAGTATAGTATTAGTATATAATAGTATAGTATAGTATTAGTATAGTATAGTATAGTATTAGTGTAGTATAGTATAGTATAGTATAGTATTAGTATAGTATAGTATTAGTATAGTATAGTATTAGTATAGTATAGTATAGTATAGTATTAGTATAGTATTAGTATAGTATAGTATTAGTATAGTATAGTATAGTATTAGTATAGTATAGTATTAGTATAGTATAGTATAGTATTAGTATAGTATAGTATAGTATTAGTGTAGTATAGTATAGTATAGTATAGTATTAGTATAGTATAGTATAGTATAGTATAGTATTAGTATAGTATAGTATAGTATAGTATAGTATAGTATAGTATAGTATAGTATTAGTAGTAACAGCAGTAGTATAGTATAGTATAGTTTAGTATAGTTTAGTAACAGCAGTATTAGTATAGTATAGTATAGTATTAGTATAGTATAGTATAGTATTAGTATAGTATTAGTATAGTATAGTATAGTATAGTATAGTATTAGTATAGTATAAGTATTAGTATTAGTATAGTATAGTATAGTATAGTATAGTATAGTATAGTATAGTATAGTATAGTATTAGTATAGTATTAGTATAGTATAGTATAGTATAGTATAGTATTAGTATAGTATAGTATAGTATAGTGTTAGTATAGTATAGTATAGTATTAGTATAGTATAGTATTAGTATTAGTGTAGTATAGTATAGTATTAGTATAGTATAGTATAGTATAGTATAGTATAGTATAGTATAGTATAGTATAGTATAGTATAGTATAGTATAGTATTAGTATAGTATTAGTATAGTATAGTATAGTATTAGTATATAATAGTATAGTATAGTATTAGTATAGTATAAGTATAGTATTAGTATAGTATAGTATAGTATAGTATAGTATTAGTATAGTATAGTATAGTATAGTATAGTATTAGTATAGTATAGTATAGTATAGTATTAGTATAGTATTAGTATTAGTATTAGTATAGTATAGTATTAGTATTAGTATTAGTATAGTATAGTATAGTATAGTATAGTATAGTATTAGTATAGTATTAGTATAGTATAGTATAGTATAGTATAGTATAGTATAGTATAGTATAGTATTAGTATATTATAGTTAAGGCTGCAGAGCTGCAGAGCTGCTCTCAGATCAGCAGGCTAACCGGAAGTCGCCCATATAAGGCTCGAGGAAGTGATGACGTCGCTGGCTGATCTCCATGGATCGGAGCTGTGACGTGTCTCGGTGCTTCCGGTCGGCTGAGCTCCGGTTACCGGTTACCGGACTGCGGTCCGGCCGGTAGACAGCAGCCTTCCACCCGGACCGCAGTCCGGACTCTACCGGATCCTTCCCGGTCCACACAGAGCACCGGAGAGCACCGGAGAGCACCGGGCTGCAGATCCCCGCTCAGACCATATATGGGCTTCCTGCTGCCATATATGGGAACGTACGTCACGCAGGAGTGTTTATAAAGGCGGGAATCCTCGCTGAGCAGAGCGACAGACACAGAGAGACACTGACAGTAGAGGGTCAGAGTCAGTACTACAACAGCACAGCAGCACTAGTAGAACTCAGTAGAACTCAGCAGAACTCAGCAGAACTCAGCAGAACCAGTCCACTCTGTTTCACGGTGATGACTCAGCATCAACTACCGGAACTACATCACAACCATCAGCCCCGCGGAGCCCCGAGCTGACCTCCCGCCGTGTCTTCCTCCGGTCATCACCGGTAGCGGTACCTGCTCCAGCAGCTCCAGCAGCCCGGCCACAGCGCCTCTCCTCCGGCTGCAGCTCCAGCAGCAGCAGCCCGGTCCTCCTCCTCTCTGAGCGGCTGATCCTCTCTCCTCTCCCCGCCTCCTCCTCTCCTCCTCCGGGCAGATGGCAGCGACCCGAGCGGAGCGTCTCGTCCCTCTCCCGGAGCCTCTCTCCGGCTTCCCGCTGGACGGGTTCTACTCTCAGCTGGAGGAGCTCAGCCTGTTGCTGCAGAGCGCTGCGGCCGCCTCGGCATTGGAGGGACCCGGACCCGGCCTGCAGGGCCTGGAGCCCGGGGAGTACGGAGGTGAGCTGCTGCCTGCTGGAGCTATAACATACCTTAAATATACATCCAAACACACTCAAACACTGAAGGAACATATGCAGAAATCAGTGAGTTTAATGAGTAAAATAACGAGTTGGTTCTTTATTAATCTTTAAAAGTCTTTAATTCCTTCAACTATGTTGTTAAAATGTGTGAATCTAAAAGAGGAGATCAGACCAGTAAAGAAACAGCATGATGATCTAAAGCATGACATAACTCTAAATATACAGTCAGTCAATATAACAGTCATTTAGTTGAGGACTATTTCAGATGGAATACTAACTAGACCAGAGGTCAGGGGTCAGAGGTCAGGGGTCAGAGGTCAGGGGTCAGCAACCTGCTCTCTTCAGCTCCTCTCCAGCGGCTCTCTGTGGATTATTAAACATGGAAATGAATAAGTGTTCTTTGTTGACATGCTGAGTGAGGCGTGTCTGACGTGCCGTTCTTCTTCTTCTTCTGTGTTTCAGACTCTCTGGCGGACCTGGACTTCCCCCCCCTCACCCCTCGCCTCTCCACGCTGGCGTACAACGGCCGCTTCACCTTCGAGCCCGCCTCCTCCAGCGGTCTGTGGGCGGAGCCTCTCCTCAGTCTGTTCACGGGGTTGGTCAGTGTTGGGGCTCCTCCCCCTGCTGCCTCTTCATCATCAGTGACATCATCATCATCATCAGTGACATCATCAGCGCTGTCCCAGCCCAGCCTCAGCTCCGTCCAGATCAGCTGTGGCTCCGGTGACGTGGCCTCCGTGTTCTCTGTGACGCCGACGTACACCTCCGCCGCCGCCGGCGACCGCCTCCTCCCCCCCAATGACTCCCAGCCGGCCCCTCAGGCCTTCCCGCTGCAGGGCCCGCCTCCCGCCTACCCCGCCGCCAGGCTCGGCATCCAGCCGCCCCCCCTGGTGATGCAGATGCTCCCAGACTACCTCCTGTCAGCGCCGCAGCAGGACGGCGAGCTCGGCCCGATCCAGGACCAGAAGAGCCTGAACCCGTCGACGCTCACGCCACTCACGCCGCTCTCCACCATCAAAGCCTTCTCCTCGCAGATCCAGACGCAGCCTCAAGGCTCCGCCTCCTGCGCCGCCGCCCACCAGGCCCAGCTCACTAAACCGGGCCGGGCCAGGAAGTCCCCCGCCGGGCGGCAGTGCAAGACGCCGCCACACGAGCGTCCCTACGCCTGCCCCGCCGACGGCTGCGACCGCCGCTTCTCCCGCTCCGACGAGCTGACGCGTCACGTGCGCGTGCACACGGGCCAGAGGCCGTTCCAGTGCCGCATCTGCATGCGCAGCTTCAGCCGCAGCGACCACCTGACCACGCACATCCGCACGCACACCGGAGAGAAGCCGTTCGGCTGCAACGAGTGCGGACGCAAGTTCGCCCGCAGCGACGAGCGCAAGAGGCACGCCAAGATCCACCAGAAGCAGCGGGAACGCAAGCTGGACAGGAACTCCTCCTCCTCCTCCTCCTCTGCTCCCGTCCCCATCACCTCCTCCTCCTCCTGCTTCACCTCCTCCTCGTCTCTGTCACACGTATACGCCTCCTCGCCGTCCCCCCACGTCTACGCCTCCTCGCCGTCCCCCCCCCTCCTCTACTCCTCCTCCTCGTGCTCCTCTCTGATGGGGAGTCCTCACTCGTGACCTTTGACCTCAGACTGAAACTAAGGAGAAACTCTCGTATCTGACGGTCCACAAACTGTACACGTTATTATAGCGTTGGTCCGGTGGGGGCGAGGTCAGAGGTCAGAGGTCAGCAGGTGTGGAGGAGTGAGAGGTGTCTCTGTGGTTCACACCCAGCAGGAACTCTCCACCAGACTCCAGAGAGAAAAGAGACGATTTAAGAGACTTCAGATTGATGAACGTAAAGACACCTTCACTGATCAATGACTGTAAATACAGTTCTACTAGTAGTACTATTATTAGTACTATAAACAGAGTACCTTTGTGCGTGTAATGTGTACTTCCTAGTGTACATGAACATGTAGATAGTGTTGTACCTACTGTGTAGGATCTGAGACGTCAGTGTTTTGATCTGATGAAGAATAAAATATACTTTATATATATATATAATACTGCTGCTGCTTTTATTTCACATGGTTTCACGTTGTGGAGCTTTCTATTGGTCCACATGGGCTTCATCATCACATGGAGTCTGCTGTTGATGTTCAAACTTTATTAAAGAGACTTTTATTATTATTATATTTAGTCGTCTTCATCTGCTGATGAAGAGCAGGTGATCCAGTTGAAAGCTCCAGAACAAGCAGGTCATCGGACCATGAGGTGACCTGATCACAACCAGAACAGAACCAGTTAACACTGTGTGTGTATATATATATATATATATATATATAACTATTAATATTTAGTGAGTGTGTTAAACGGTGCTGCTTCATGAATATTTAATAGAAAAATATAAAATAAAATATAAAAACAGGAAATAAAAGAGTCAAAGTAGTTTTTAGGTCGAATTTAAACATCAGTCAGATTTTAAAGCTGTATTTATATACACACACACACACACACACACACACACTGAAGCCTCCTCTGTCAGCACTAAATCCTGTGTGTGTGCGTGTGTGCATGTGTGCGTGTGTGTGTCAGCCAATGGGATCAGACTCTGTCATCAGCTCTCTGCAGGAAGAACACCATATATGGTGTTTCCTATTGCTGCAGCGGACGTCCTGCTGCCCTTATAAGGAGCTTCCTGCTGGCGGGACGCCTTGGTGTGTGTGTGTGTGTGTGTGTGTGTGACGTCATAACTAGACAGACAGGTCTGACTGGAGAGTGTAAAAGTACTTTAATGAGTTTAAGTCACACTTCACGTATTAAGGCTAAAACTAATATTAACAAAACTATGAATTTTTGCAAACTTTATAATGTTATACCTGGTTATAGATGGTTCATATGTTATTTTATTTTTATGTTATTTTTTTCTCTTCTCATATTTTTGCAGTGGAACTAAATAAAATTCATGTTTTTCTTTTATTTATTATTATTAACATCATTATTATTATTATTATTATTATTATCATTAATATTATTATTATTATTATCATTAATATTATTATTATTATTATCATTATTATTATTATTATCATTATTATTATCATTATTATTATCATTAATATTATTATTATCATTGTCATTATTATTATTATTATCATCATTATTATTATCATTATTATTATTAATATTATTATTATTATTATCATTATTATTATCATTAATATTATTATTATCATTATTATTATCATTATTATTATTATTATTATCATTATTATTATCATTATTATTATTATTATTATTATTATTAATATTATTATTATTATCATTATTATTATCATTATTATTATCATTATTATTATTATTATTATTATTATTATCATTATTATTATTATTATTATTATTATTATCATTATTATTATTATTATTATTATTATTATTAATATTATTATTATCATTAATATTATTATTATCATTATTATTATCATTATTATTATTATTATTATTATTATTATTATTATTATTATTATCATTATTATTATCATTATTATTATTATTATTATCATTATTATTATTATCATTATTATTATCATTATTATTATTATTATTATTATTATTATTATTATTATTATTATTATTCTACAACCCCTGAAAACATAAATGTAATAATTGCAACATGTTTTGTTCACTTTCATGTTCTTGGATTTGTGTAAATCAGATGTCTAATATTTTTAAGCAGAAAGTCACTTTAGTGTCGACATGACGAGTCAAACTACACTCTTTATATATATATATTATATATATATATATATATTATGTACAGGATGATGTGTAATAACTGGGGTTGGTAGCCTGAAAGTCTGAAAGGAGAAGCTGAGTTTCCGGTGTGTCCCTGAAGGCGTCCTGTGAGGTGAGTTTCCGGTGTGTAGCTGCTGGTTGTTCCGTGCAGCATCAACACATCCGGTTAACATCCGGTTAACATCCACCAGGTAGCTGAAGCTCCTAAACACCCGGATCATCACGACCGCTACACCGACCAGAACCAGCCACCGGGAGGACCGGACCGCCACCGGGAGGACCGGACCGCCACCGGGAGGACCGGACCGCCACCGGGAGGACCGGACGGGCTCCGGGAGGACCGGACCGCCACCGGGAGGACCGGACCGCCACCGGGAGGACCGGACGGGCTCCGGGAGGACCGGACGGGCTCCGGTGTTCGGTGAGTCACGTTAACTCTCTGTTAGTTAAATGCTGCTGAGCTAACAGGTTAGCATCTACAGCTCTGTTAGCATAACAACACTACCGGTAACGTGTTCCTCACTCTCTACCGGGAGATCTCCCGGTAACGTGTTCCTCACTCTCTACCGGGAGATCTCCCGGTAACGTGTTCCTCACTCTCTACCGGTAACGTGTTCCTCACTCTCTACCGGGAGATCTCCCGGTAACGTGTTCCTCACTCTCTACCGGTAACGTGTTCCTCACTCTCTACCGGTAACGTGTTCCTCACTCTCTACCGGGAGATCTACCGGTAACGTGTTCCTCACTCTCTACCGGGAGATCTACCGGTAACGTGTTCCTCACTCTCTACCGGAGATCTACCGGTAACGTGTTCCTCACTCTCTACCGGTAACGTGTTCCTCACTCTCTACCGGAGATCTGATCCTCACTCTCTACCGGAGATCTACCGGTAACGTGTTCCTCACTCTCTACCGGAGATCTGATCCTCACTCTCTACCGGGAGATCTACCGGTAACGTGTTCCTCACTCTCTACCGGGAGATCTACCGGTAACGTGTTCCTCACTCTCTACCGGAGATCTACCGGTAACGTGTTCCTCACTCTCTACCGGAGATCTGATCCTCACTCTCTACCGGGAGATCTACCGGTAACGTGTTCCTCACTCTCTACCGGGAGATCTACCGGTAACGTGTTCCTCACTCTCTACCGGAGATCTACCGGTAACGTGTTCCTCACTCTCTACCGGAGATCTACCGGTAACGTGTTCCTCACTCTCTACCGGAGATCTACCGGTAACGTGTTCCTCACTCTCTACCGGGAGATCTCCCGGTAACGTGTTCCTCACTCTCTACCGGAGATCTACCGGTAACGTGTTCCTCACTCTCTACCGGGAGATCTCCCGGTAACGTGTTCCTCACTCTCTACCGGTAACGTGTTCCTCACTCTCTACCGGAGATCTACCGGTAACGTGTTCCTCACTCTCTACCGGAGATCTACCGGTAACGTGTTCCTCACTCTCTACCGGGAGATCTCCCGGTAACGTGTTCCTCACTCTCTACCGGTAACGTGTTCCTCACTCTCTACCGGAGATCTACCGGTAACGTGTTCCTCACTCTCTACCGGGAGATCTACCGGTAACGTGTTCCTCACTCTCTACCGGAGATCTGATCCTCACTCTCTACCGGGAGATCTACCGGGAGATCTACCGGTAACGTGTTCCTCACTCTCTACCGGGAGATCTACCGGTAACGTGTTCCTCACTCTCTACCGGGAGATCTACCGGTAACGTGTTCCTCACTCTCTACCGGAGATCTACCGGTAACGTGTTCCTCACTCTCTACCGGGAGATCTACCGGTAACGTGTTCCTCACTCTCTACCGGGAGATCTCCCGGTAACGTGTTCCTCACTCTCTACCGGGAGATCTCCGGTAACGTGTTCCTCACTCTCTACCGGTAACGTGTTCCTCACTCTCTACCGGAGATCTACCGGTAACGTGTTCCTCACTCTCTACCGGAGATCTACCGGTAACGTGTTCCTCACTCTCTACCGGAGATCTACCGGTAACGTGTTCCTCACTCTCTACCGGAGATCTACCGGTAACGTGTTCCTCACCTCTCTACCGGAGATCTACCGGTAACGTGTTCCTCACTCTCTACCGGGAGATCTACCGGTAAACGTGTTCCTCACTCTCTACCGGAGATCTACCGGTAACGTGTTCCTCACTCTCTACCGGTAACGTGTTCCTCACTCTCTACCGGGAGATCTACCGGTAACGTGTTCCTCACTCTCTACCGGGAGATCTACCGGTAACGTGTTCCTCACTCTCTACCGGGAGATCTACCGGTAACGTGTTCCTCACTCTCTACCGGAGATCTACCGGTAACGTGTTCCTCACTCTCTACCGGGAGATCTACCGGTAACGTGTTCCTCACTCTCTACCGGGAGATCTACCGGTAACGTGTTCCTCACTCTCTACCGGGAGATCTACCGGTAACGTGTTCCTCACTCTCTACCGGGAGATCTACCGGTAACGTGTTCCTCACTCTCTACCGGAGATCTACCGGTAACGTGTTCCTCACTCTCTACCGGGAGATCTACCGGTAACGTGTTCCTCACTCTCTACCGGGAGATCTACCGGTAACGTGTTCCTCACTCTATACCGGGAGATCTACCGGTAACGTGTTCCTCACTCTCTACCGGAGATCTACCGGTAACGTGTTCCTCACTCTCTACCGGAGATCTACCGGTAACGTGTTCCTCACTCTCTACCGGGAGATCTCCCGGTAACGTGTTCCTCACTCTCTACCGGTAACGTGTTCCTCACTCTCTACCGGAGATCTCCCGGTAACGTGTTCCTCACTCTCTCTACCGGTAACGTGTTCCTCACTCTCTTACCGGAGATCGACCGGTAACGTGTTCCTCACTCTCTACCGGAGATCTACCGGTAACGTGGTCCTCACTCTCTACCGGGAGATCTCCCGGTAACGTGTTCCTCACTCTCTACCGGGAGATCTACCGGTAACGTGTTCCTCACTCTCTTACCGGGGAGATCTCCCGGTAACGTGTTCCTCACTCTCTACCGGAGATCTACCGGTAACGTGTTCCTCACTCTCTACACCGGGAGATCTCCCGGTAACGTGTTCCTCACTCTCTACCGGTAACGTGTTCCTCACTCTCTACCGGAGATCTACCGGTAACAGTGTTCCTCACTCTCTACCGGGAGATCTACCGGTACGTGTTCCTCACTCTCTACCGGAGGATCTGATCCTCACTCTCTAGCCGGGAGATCTACCGGGGAGATCTACCGGTAACGTGTTCCTCACTCTCTACCGGGAGATCTACCGGGTAACGTGTTCCTCACTCTCTACCGGAGATCTACCGGTAACGTGTTCCTCACTCTCTACCGGGAGATCTACCGGTAACGTGTTCCTCACTCTCTACCGGAGATCTACCGGTAACGTGTTCCTCACTCTCTACCGGGAGATCTACCGGTAACGTGTTCCTCACTCTCTACCGGGAGATCTACCGGTAACGTGTTCCTCACTCTCTACCGGGAGATCTACCGGTAACGTGTTCCTCACTCTCTACCGGGAGATCTACCGGTAACGTGTTCCTCACTCTCTACCGGAGATCTACCTGTAACGTGTTCCTCACTCTCTACCGGGAGATCTACCGGTAACGTGTTCCTCACTCTCTACCGGGAGATCTACCGGTAACGTGTTCCTCACTCTCTACCGGGAGATCTACCGGTAACGTGTTCCTCACTCTCTACCGGAGATCTACCGGTAACGTGTTCCTCACTCTCTACCGGAGATCTACCGGTAACGTGTTCCTCACTCTCTACCGGGAGATCTCCCGGTAACGTGTTCCTCACTCTCTACCGGTAACGTGTTCCTCACTCTCTACCGGAGATCTCCCGGTAACGTGTTCCTCACTCTCTACCGGTAACGTGTTCCTCACTCTCTACCGGAGATCTACCGGTAACGTGTTCCTCACTCTCTACCGGAGATCTACCGGTAACGTGTTCCTCACTCTCTACCGGGAGATCTCCCGGTAACGTGTTCCTCACTCTCTACCGGAGATCTACCGGTAACGTGTTCCTCACTCTCTACCGGGAGATCTCCCGGTAACGTGTTCCTCACTCTCTACCGGAGATCTACCGGTAACGTGTTCCTCACTCTCTACCGGGAGATCTCCCGGTAACGTGTTTCCTCACTCTCTACCGGTAACGTGTTCCCTCACTCTCTACCGGAGATCTACCGGTAACTTTTTCCTCACTCTCTACCGGGAGATCTACCGGTAACGTGTTCCTCACTCTCTACCGGAGATCTGATCCTCACTCTCTACCGGGAGATCTACCGGGAGATCTACCGGTAACGTGTTCCTCACTCTCTACCGGGAGATCTACCGGTAACGTGTTCCTCACTCTCTACCGGAGATCTACCGGTAACGTGTTCCTCACTCTCTACCGGAGATCTACCGGTAACGTGTTCCTCACTCTCTACCGGGAGATCTCCCGGTAACGTGTTCCTCACTCTCTACCGGAGATCTACCGGTAACGTGTTCCTCACTCTCTACCGGGAGATCTCCCGGTAACGTGTTCCTCACTCTCTACCGGTAACGTGTTCCTCACTCTCTACCGGAGATCTACCGGTAACGTGTTCCTCACTCTCTACCGGAGATCTACCGGTAACGTGTTCCTCACTCTCTACCGGAGATCTACCGGTAACGTGTTCCTCACTCTCTACCGGGAGATCTACCGGTAACGTGTTCCTCACTCTCTACCGGGAGATCTACCGGTAACGTGTTCCTCACTCTCTACCGGAGATCTACCGGTAACGTGTTCCTCACTCTCTACCGGGAGATCTACCGGTAACGTGTTCCTCACTCTCTACCGGAGATCTACCGGTAACGTGTTCCTCACTCTCTACCGGGAGATCTCCCGGTAACGTGTTCCTCACTCTCTACCGGAGATCTACCGGTAACGTGTTCCTCACTCTCTACCGGGAGATCTCCCGGTAACGTGTTCCTCACTCTCTACCGGTAACGTGTTCCTCACTCTCTACCGGAGATCTACCGGTAACGTGTTCCTCACTCTCTACCGGAGATCTACCGGTAACGTGTTCCTCACTCTCTACCGGAGATCTACCGGTAACGTGTTCCTCACTCTCTACCGGGAGATCTACCGGTAACGTGTTCCTCACTCTCTACCGGAGATCTACCGGTAACGTGTTCCTCACTCTCTACCGGTAACGTGTTCCTCACTCTCTACCGGGAGATCTACCGGTAACGTGTTCCTCACTCTCTACCGGGAGATCTACCGGTAACGTGTTCCTCACTCTCTACCGGGAGATCTACCGGTAACGTGTTCCTCACTCTCTACCGGGAGATCTACCGGTAACGTGTTCCTCACTCTCTACCGGGAGATCTACCGGTAACGTGTTCCTCACTCTCTACCGGAGATCTACCGGTAACGTGTTCCTCACTCTCTACCGGGAGATCTACCGGTAACGTGTTCCTCACTCTCTACCGGGAGATCTACCGGTAACGTGTTCCTCACTCTCTACCGGGAGATCTCCCGGTAACGTGTTCCTCACTCTCTACCGGTAACGTGTTCCTCACTCTCTACCGGAGATCTACCGGTAACGTGTTCCTCACTCTCTACCGGTAACGTGTTCCTCACTCTCTACCGGGAGATCTCCCGGTAACGTGTTCCTCACTCTCTACCGGGAGATCTACCGGTAACGTGTTCCTCACTCTCTACCGGGAGATCTCCCGGTAACGTGTTCCTCACTCTCTACCGGTAACGTGTTCCTCACTCTCTACCGGAGATCTACCGGTAACGTGTTCCTCACTCTCTACCGGAGATCTACCGGTAACGTGTTCCTCACTCTCTACCGGGAGATCTCCCGGTAACGTGTTCCTCACTCTCTACCGGGAGATCTACCGGTAACGTGTTTCTCACTCTCTACCGGGAGATCTACCGGTAACGTGTTTCTCACTCTCTACCGGGAGATCTACCGGTAACGTGTTCCTCACTCTCTACCGGAGATCTACCGGTAACGTGTTCCTCACTCTCTACCGGGAGATCTCCCGGTAACGTGTTCCTCACTCTCTACCGGGAGATCTCCCGGTAGATCTCTCTCAGAGTGAACCTAACCTGTTAGCAAAAGTAGTAGAAGTACACAAGTATTCTCCTCTTGCTGTAGTAGAAGTACACAAGTATTCTCAGCTTCATGTAGTAGAAGTACACAAGTATTCTCAGCTTCATGTAGTAGAAGTACACAAGTATTCTCCTCTTGCTGTAGTAGAAGTACACAAGTATTCTCAGCTTCATGTAGTAGAAGTACACAAGTATTCTCAGCTTCATGTAGTAGAAGTACACAAGTATTCTCAGCTTCATGTAGTAGAAGTACACAAGTATTCTCAGCTTCATGTAGTAGAAGTACACAAGTATTCTCCTCTTCATGTAGTAGAAGTACACAAGTATTCTCCTCTTCATGTAGTAGAAGTACACAAGTATTCTCAGCTTCATGTAGTAGAAGTACACAAGTATTCTCCTCTTCATGTAGTAGAAGTACACAAGTATTCTCCTCTTCATGTAGTAAAAGTACACAAGTATTCTCAGCTTCATGTAGTAAAAGTACACAAGTATTCTCAGCTTCATGTAGTAAAAGTACACAAGTATTATCCTCTTCATGTAGTAAAAGTACACAAGTATTCTCAGCTTCGCCGTGTTAACCATGTCCCCGCCGTGTTGACGTTGTCCCCGCCGTGTTAACCATGTCCCCGCCGTGTTAACCATGTCCCCGCTGTGTTGACGTTGTCCTCGCCGTGTTGACCATGTCCTCGCCGTGTTGACGTTGTCCTCGCCGTGTTAACCATGTCCCCGCCGTGTTGACGATGTCCTCGCTGTGTTGACATTGTCCTCGCCGTGTTGACGTTGTCCCCGCCGTGTTGACGATGTCCTCGCCGTGTTGACCATGTCCCCGCCGTGTTGACGTTGTCCCCGCCGTGTTAACCATGTCCCCGCCGTGTTAACCATGTCCCCGCCGTGTTGACGTTGTCCCCGCCGTGTTAACCATGTCCCCGCCGCGTTAACCATGTCCCCGCTGTGTTGACGTTGTCCTCGCCGTGTTGACGATGTCCTCGCCGTGTTGACCATGTCCTCGCCGTGTTGACGATGTCCTCGCCGTGTTGACCATGTCCTCGCCGTGTTGACGTTGTCCTCGCCGTGTTAACGATGTCTTAGCCGTGTTGACCATGTCCTCGCCGTGTTGACGATGTCCTCGCCGTGTTGACGATGTCCTCGCCGTGTTGACCATGTCCTCGCCGTGTTGACGTTGTCCTCGCCGTGTTAACCATGTCCCCGCCGTGTTGACGATGTCCTCGCCGTGTTGACGTTGTCCTCGCCGTGTTGACGTTGTCCCCGCCGTGTTGACGATGTCCTCGCCGTGTTGACCATGTCCTCGCCGTGTTGACGTTGTCCTCGCCGTGTTAACGATGTCTTAGCCGTGTTGACGATGTCCTCGCCGTGTTGACCATGTCCTCGCCGTGTTGACGATGTCCTCGCCATGTTAGCCATGTCCTCGCCGTGTTTACGATGTCCCCGCCGTGTCGACGATGTCCCAGCCGTGTCGACGATGTCCCAGCCGTGTTGACGATGTCCCCGCCGTGTTGACGATGTCCTCGCCATGTTAGCCATGTCCTCGCCGTGTTAACGATGTCCCCGCCGTGTTGACGATGTCCCCGCCGTGTTAACGATGTCCCCGCCGTGTTGACGATGTCCCCGCCGTGTTAACGATGTCCTCGCCATGTTAGCCATG
>CAKAKS010000017.1:222316-264816 GCA_916700875.1 Sebastes aleutianus | reverse complement strand
GTGAGACAGACGTCCTCTTAGATGTAAAGTTAGTGAAGTAGTAACGAGGTCAGAGCAGCGTCTCATAATGAAGGCAGTAAATCTGAGACGTACGTGTTTTTCTTCTTCTTCTTCTTATTATTCCAGCTGAATATGAGACTCACAGGAGCACTAGGAGGACACGGGTTAATTAGCACCCAGATCAATGTCCTGCAGGCTATTAAAACCCTTTTAAGATGTGTTGGGCTTCATTAAGAGCCACTTCCTGTCTGTGGCGTCTGATGTGGTCGGCCTCGGGAGAGCTGACGACAGCTCAAAGACCACAGTCTGTATATTCCTCTATCAGCTGGTCCTGGTCCTGGTCCTGGTCCCGTTCTACCGGGTTCATTACAGTCTGTATATTCCTCTATCAGCTGGTCCTGGTCCTGGTCCTGGTCCCGTTCTACAGGGTTCATTACAGTCTGTATTCCTCTATCAGTAGATTCAAAGGGACTGTTAGTAAGAATCCTAAATGTCTTGTTAACAGCTTCACCTGTGTCCGTTAAGTCAACTAAAGTCAGCGTCCTGTTGCTGGCGCTTGTGCTCGCTCTACATAGACATGAAGGAGCATCTCTCAACACAGTGAGGAGACACACGTCAGCTAAAAGCACAATATCACTCTATATTTCAGCTGCTTGGCAGTAATGTTAGCTGACCAGACCAAGGTCTCTCCATGAATCACTGCTGATCCTAGTGTTGGCTTTTCCCGCCTCAGCCTCCCGACCGCGGCCGGAGGGAACGGGGGAGACGCCGGAGATTTGGTCGGAGACGATAACGTTTCTCTCTGCGGAGCCCCGTCACTTCACAAGACACGGGAAACCTCTGTTGGTCTGGAGAACACAGTAGAGTTAAACATGTAACAATAGAACACAGTAGAGTTAAATATGGAACAATAGAACACAGTAGAGTTAAATATGAAACAATAGAACACAGTAGAGTTAAACCTGTAACAATAGAACACAGTAGAGTTAAACCTGTAACAATAGAATACAGTAGAGTTAAACCTGTAACAATAGAACACAGTATAGTTAAACCTGTAACAATAGAACACAGTAGAGTTAAACCTGGAACAATAGAACACAGTAGAGTTAAATATGAAACAATAGAACACAGTAGAGTTAAACATGTAACAATAGAACACAGTAGAGTTAAACCTGGAACAATAGAACACAGTAGAGTTTAATATGGAACAATAGAACACAGTAGAGTTAAACCTGTAACAATAGAACACAGTAGTTAAACATGTAACAATAGAACACAGTAGAGTTAAACCTGTAACAATAGAACACAGTAGAGTTAAATATGAAACAATAGAACACAGTAGAGTTAAACCTGTAACAATAGAACACAGTAGAGTTAAACCTGTAACAATAGAATACAGTAGAGTTAAACCTGTAACAATAGAACACAGTATAGTTAAACCTGTAACAATAGAACACAGTAGAGTTAAACCTGTAACAATAGAACACAGTAGAGTTAAATATGGAACAATAGAACACAGTAGAGTTAAACCTGTAACAATAGAACACAGTAGAGTTAAACCTGTAACAGTAGAACACAGTAGAGTTAAACCTGTAACAATAGAACACAGTAGAGTTAAATATGGAACAATAGAACACAGTAGAGTTAAATATGGAACAATAGAACACAGTAGAGTTAAATATGGAACAATAGAACACAGTAGAGTTAAATATGAAACAATAGAACACAGTAGAGTTAAACCTGTAACAATAGAACACAGTAGAGTTAAATATGGAACAATAGAACACAGTAGAGTTAAACCTGTAACAATAGAACACAGTAGAGTTAAATATGGAACAATAGAACACAGTAGAGTTAAATATGAAACAATAGAACACAGTAGAGTTAAACCTGTAACAATAGAACACAGTATAGTTAAACCTGTAACAATAGAACACAGTAGAGTTTAATATGTAACAATAGAACACAGTAGAGTTAAATATGGAACAATAGAACACAGAGTTAAATACGGAACAATAGAACATAGTAGAGTTAAACCTGTAACAATAGAACACAGTAGAGTTAAACCTGTAACAATAGAACACAGTAGAGTTAAATATGAAACAATAGAACACAGTAGAGTTTAATATGTAACAATAGAACACAGTAGAGTTAAATACGGAACAATAGAACACAGTAGAGTTAAATATGGAACAATAGAACACAGTAGAGTTAAACCTGTAACAATAGAACACAGTAGAGTTAAATATGGAACAATAGAACACAGTAGAGTTAAATATGAAACAATAGAACACAGTAGAGTTAAATATGGAACAATAGAACACAGTAGAGTTAAATATGGAACAATAGAACACAGTAGAGTTTAATATGAAACAATAGAACACAGTAGAGTTAAATATGGAACAATATAACACAGTAGAGTTAAATATGGAACAATAGAACACAGTAGAGTTAAATATTGATGATGTTGTATTGCAGGTTTAATATTTAATAACGTCCCAGCGGCTCTCTGAATCTCCATAATTCATCTCACTGATCAATAAACCATCACTGATTTATACGAGTTCACAGCACACACACACACACACACACACACACACACACACACACACACCCGGTGGTCAGTGTGTGTGTGTGTTTAAGCTGCTGCATTATAGATGAGAGACACACAGCTGGTATCAGACCTGAACCTCAACATGTTTCCTCCATCACAGAGTCCAAAACAAGACCCACCTGACCCCCAAGACCTCCAGAGTCCTCCCAGAGTCCACGAAGAAGAAACAAGACCCACCTGACCCCCAAGACCTCCAGAGTCCTCCCAGAGTCCACGAAGAAGAAACAAGACCCACCTGACCCCCAAGACCTCCAGAGTCCTGCCAGAGTCCACGAAGAAGAAACAAGACCCACCTGACCTCCAGAGTCCTCCCTGAGTCCTCCCTGAGTCCTCCAGAGTCCTCCCTGAGTCCTCCAGAGTCCTCCCTGAGACAGCTGGAAGCTCCACTTGAAAGCCCGTCTGGGGACGACCCAATGACATCAATTCCGATAGTTGTATTATCACTCTTTTACATCCACCACTATTGGTTTTGTGTTATCAGTCCTACTTGTATTAGCTATTACAGCTGCTAGGCTACTATTGTGGCTGCTTCTCTCACTCTCACTCTCACTCTCACTCTCTCTCTCTCTCTCTCTCTCTCACTCTCACTCTCACTCTCACTCTCACTCTCACTCTCACTCTCACTCTCACTCTCACTCTCTCTCGATCTATCTATCTATCTATCCCCCCAGCCGGTCTCGGCAGATGGCCGCCCGCCCTGCGCCCGGTTCTGCTCCAGGTTTCTTCCCAGTAATCGGGGAGTTGTTCCTGGCCACAGTGCGCTTGGTGGATCCTGTTGGGTCTCTAAACTCTGGTGTACGGTCATAGACCTGCTCTATATATAAAGCGTCTTCAGAGAACTTCTGTTGTGATTTGACGCTATACAAAAATAAATTGAATTGAATTGAATGTGATGATATGATGGAAGTGATGGATGTGATGATATGATGGAAGTGATGGATGTGATGATGTGATGATGTGATGATATGATGATATGATGGAAGTGATGGATGTGATGATGTGATGGAAGTGATGGATGTGATGATGTGATGGAAGTGATGGATGTGATGATGTGATGGAAGTGATGGATGTGATGATGTGATGGAAGTGATGGATGTGATGGATGTGATGGATGTGATGATATGATGATATGATGGAAGTGATGGATGTGATGATGTGATGGAAGTGATGGATGTGATGGATGTGATGGATGTGATGATATGATGATATGATGGAAGTGATGGATGTGATGATGTGATGGAAGTGATGGATGTGATGATGTGATGATGTGATGATGTGATGATGTGATGATGTGATGATGTGATGGATGTGATGGATGTGATGATGTGATGGATGTGATGATGATGTGATGGATGTGATGATGTGATGGATGTGATGATGTGATGATGTGATGGATGTGATGATGTGATGGATGTGATGATGTGATGATATGATGGAAGTGATGGATGTGATGATGTGATGATGTGATGGATGTGATGATGTGATGATGTGATGGATGTGATGATGTGATGATGTGATGGATGTGATGATGTGATGGATGTGATGATGTGATGATATGATGGAAGTGATGATGTGATGGAAGTGATGGATGTGATGATGTGATGATGTGATGGATGCTCTGCTCTGCTGCTGCTGTAGAGTTAAAGTAGAGAAGCTAACAGGCAGAACAAAGCACCGACAACGCCTCGCTAACTCTCCCTTTAACAATACATGAGGCAGGGCCCGCCACTCCCCCCCCCATCAAACATTAAGGAGACGCACACAACACCTTTAACACACTCCTACACACTCCTTCACACTCCTACACACTCCTTCACACTCCTTCACACTCCTACACACTCCTACACACTCCTACACACTCCTACACACACTCCTACACACACTCAGGATAAAACTGAACCTTAATAACACTTTAAACTCTCTCTGAGGGTAAATGATGCTTTAGCGTTGTGGTCGCGCTCTGGTCGCTCTCCTTCGCTTTCTGGTCGCGTTCTGGTCGCTTTCCGGTCGCTTTCTGGTCGCTCTCTGGTCGCACTGTGGTTGTGTTCTGGTCACGCTCTGGTCGCTTTCCGGTCGCTTTCTGGTCGCTTTCCGGTCGCACTCTGGTCGCGCTGTGGTTGTGTTCTGGTCACGCTCTGGTCGCTTTTTGGTCACGTTCTGGTCGCTTTCCGGTCACTTTCTGGTCGCACTCTGGTCATGCTGTGATTGTGTTCTGGTCGCGCTCTGGTCGCTTTCTGTCGCGTTCTGGTCGCTTTCCGGTCGCGCTGTGGTTGTGTTCTAGTCACGCTCTGGTCGCTTTTTGGTCACGTTCTGGTCGCACTCTGGTCGCGCTGTGATTGTGTTCTGGTCGCGCTCTGGTCGCGTTCTGGTCGCACTCTGGTCGCGCTGTGGTTGTGTTCTGGTCGCACTCTGGTCGCACTCTGGTCGCGCTGTGGTTGTGTTCTGGTCGCGCTGTGGTTGTGTTCTGGTCGCGCTCTGGTCGCGCTATGGCCGCGTTCTGGTCGCGTTCTGGTCGCGTTCTAGTCGCGTTCTGATCGTGTTCTGGTGGTGTTCTGGTGGTGTTCTGATCGTGTTCTGGTGGTGTTCTAGTCGCGTTCTGATCGTGTTCTGGTCGCGTTCTATCCGCGTTCTGGTCGCGTTCTGGTTGCGTTCTAGTCACGTTCTGATCGTGTTCTGGTGGTGTTCTGATCGTGTTCTGGTGGTGTTCTGGTGGTGTGTTTTCAGGCGTCTCAGTGTGGTTGTTGATGTTTGATTGACGAGGAGGAGGGAGGAGTTAACCAGCAGGTTAGAGAACAACATGCTGGTTACTGTTGCCGTGGTAACCGTGCAGGCTGTGTTACGGCTGACACTCCAGGCGGCGATCACACCGGAGCATCACTCTGTCAGCTGGTGATGAAAGTCAGAGATCAGCCGGAGGAACCTGCTGTCAGTGTATGTGTGTGCTTGAGTGTGTGTGTGTGTGTGTGTGTGTGTGTGTGTGTCCTGTCAGTGATGTATTGACAGCTGAGAGGATCTGATCACTCTGAAGAGCCAGAAGGAAGAAAAAAACAATAACAAGATCACAAATACTTCCTTCCTTCCTTCCTTCCGTCCTACCTTCCTTCCTTCCTACCTTCCTTCCTTCCTTCCTTCCTTCCTACCTTCCTTCCTTCCTTCCTTCCTTCCTTCCTTCCTACCTTCCTTCCTTCCTTCCTTCCTTCCTTCCTTCCTTCCTTCCTACCTTCCTTCCTTCCTTCCTTCCTTCCTTCCTTCCTACCTTCCTTCCTTCCTTCCTTCCTTCCTACCTTCCTTCCTTCCTTCCTTCCTTCCTTCCTTCCTGTGGAAGAGGCATAGTAATAATTAATAATTAGAGCTGTCAATCTATTGAAACAGTTAATCATGATGAATCTCTCATGTTGTATCTGTTCTAAATGAACCTTAAAGGGAGATTAGTCCAGTATTTAATCCTCTTATCAACATGGGAGTGTATAATATGCTGCTTTATGTAAAATGTATGTATATATTTATTATAGTAAATCAATGATCAACACAGATCAATAACAGATATTGATCCAGAAACCCTCACAGGTACTGCATTTAGCATAAAACAATATGCTCCAATCATAACATGGCAAACTGCAGCCCAACAGGCAACAACAGCTGTCAGTGTGTCAGTGTGCTGACTGGACTATGACTTGCCCCAAACTGCATGTGATGATCATAAAGTGGGCATGTCTGTAAAGGGGAGACTCGTGGGTACCCATAGAACACATTTACATTCACTGATCTTGAGGTCAGAGGTCAAGGGACCCCTTTGGAGCGTTATTTAACCTCCTTCATGACCAGCTAGTCTGACCTGGTTGGTACCGATGGATTCATCAGGTTCTCTACTTTACTATGATACCAGGATCTATATATATATCTCTATGTATATAGATTATATAGATGATACCAGGATCTATATATATATCTCTATGTATATAGATTATATAGATGACACCAGGATCTTCTCTCCAGCTTTAGAACTGAACCGCTAAAACCTAAAAATCCCTAGTTGAGTTAATGTGTTAAAGAATTGAGTTTACATTAACGTGTTATTATCACGTTAACCGTGACAGTTTATAAACGTGTCTTTAGTTCGTTAGCTCAGCTGGCGTCCTCCATGTTGGTTCTGCATCTCTCCGTGTTGTTGGTCTTCAGAGGTTCAACTAAACACACTAAACACACTGAACACACTAAACACACTGAACACACTGAACACACTAAACACACTAAACACACTGAACACACTAAACACACTAAACACACTAAACACACTAAACACACTGAACACACTAAACACACTAAACACACTAAACACACTAAACACACTAAACACACTGAACACACTAAACACACTAAACACACTAAACACACTGAACACACTAAACACACTGAACACACTAAACACACTGAACACACTAAACACACTAAACACACTGAACACACTAAACACACTGAACACACTAAACACACTGAACACACTAAACACACTAAACACACTAAACACACTGAACACACTAAACACACTGAACACACTAAACACACTAAACACACTGAACACACTGAACACACTGAACACACTAAACACACTGAACACACTGAACACACTAAACACACTGAACACACTAAACACACTGAACACACTGAACACACTAAACACACTGAACACACTAAACACACTAAACACACTGAACACACTAAACACACTGAACACACTAAACACACTAAACACACTGCACACACTAAACACACTGAACACACTAAACACACTGCACACACTGAACACACTGAACACATTAAACACACTAAACACACTGAACACACTGAACACACTAAACACACTGAACACACTAAACACACTGAACACACTGAACACACTAAACACACTGAACACACTAAACACACTAAACACACTGAACACACTAAACACACTGCACACACTAAACACACTGCACACACTAAACACACTAAACACACTGAACACACTAAACACACTGAACACACTGAACACACTGAACACACTGAACACACTGAACACACTAAACACACTAAACACACTAAACACACTGCACACACTAAACACACTGCACACACTAAACACACTGAACACACTGAACACACTGAACACACTAAACACACTGAACACACTGAACACACTAAACACACTGAACACACTAAACACTGAACACACTAAACACACTGAACACACTAAACACACTAAACACACTGCACACACTAAACACACTGAACACACTAAACACACTGAACACACTGAACACACTGAACACACTAAACACACTGAACACACTGAACACACTAAACACACTGAACACACTGAACACACTAAACACACTAAACACACTGAACACACTGAACACACTGAACACATTTCATTGTTTTAAAAGCTGCTGAGAACGATGACGTGATGATCTGAGTCCATGAGCAGAGGAAATACACTGTGTGTGTGTGTGTGTGTCTGTGTGTCTGTGTCTGTGTCTGTGTCTGTGTGTGTGTGTGTGTGTGTGTGTGTGTGTGTGTGTGCGTGCGTGCGTGCGTACGTGTGTGTGTGTGTGTGTGTATAGTTATCCAGTCTGTCTCCAGCTGTCTACAGAAACACACTCACTTCCTGTCTTCCTCCTGCTGTAATTATTGGTGAGTGTTCAGTCATTTCTGCTGCTGTATGGCAGCTGGCTGACACCTGGATGAGCACACACACACACACACACACACACACACACACACACACTGCTACCGGCTGCTGTATGCTAATGGAGGCTATAAAAACTGCATAATGTGTATTTTTTCCTCCTCTGGAAGGAAGAGGAAGTTTCTCCTCGTTCACATCACAGTCTGGAAACACGGAGACGAGTCATTAGAGAATATCGTTAGTATCATCAGTCCCGTGAGTCGTTAGTATCATCAGTCCCGTGAGCTGTAACCATGCCTGTTGCCATGGTTACAGCTCTGGCTGGTGTAGAGAGATCTCAGCACTGTGTGACCAGCAGAGAGAGAGAGAGAGCCTGACTATAACATCACTATAACCTCTCTCTCTCTCTGTCTGTGTGTGATCACACCTCCATTCACAGCTGACTGAACTGAACCCTGAAGGTGTGAACGGGTCACTGTGAGGAAACATCATCAGAGAGCTCATCACGGTGTTTCCTCTCACTGTCTGATCACACCTCAGATAAGTTCACCTGTACTGATACATTTCAGAATAAAAGACTGAAACATGTCAGAATAAAAGACTGAAACATGTTCAAACAAGTTATGGTACGGAGGTAACATTGTGGTATGGTGGTAACGTTATGGTATGGTGGTAACGTTATGGTATGGAGGTAACGTTATGGTATGGAGGTAACGTTATGGTATGGAGGTAACGTTATGGTATGGAGGTAACGTTATGGTGGTAACGTTATGGTACGGAGGTAACTTTATGGTACAGTGGTAACGTTATGGTACGGAGGTAACGTTATGGTATGGCGATAACGTTATGGTACGGCGATAATGTTATGTTACGGCGGTAACGTTATGGTATGGCGGTAACGTTATGGTATGGTGGTAACGTTATGGTACGGCGGTAATGTTATGTTACGGCGGTAACGTTATGGTATGGAGGTAACGTTATGGTATGGCGGTAATGTTATGGTATGGCGGTAACGTTATGGTATGGCGGTAATGTTATGTTACGGCGGTAACGTTATGGTATGGAGGTAACGTTATGGTATGGTGGTAACGTTATGGTACGGCGGTAATGTTATGTTACGGCGGTAACGTTATGGTATGGAGGTAATGTTATGGTATGGAGGTAACGTTATGGTATGGTGGTAATGTTATTGTATGGCGGTAACGTGGCGGTGGAGCCGGCCGTCGCTCTCGTCTCCGTGGTCAAATGGGCCGACGCTACGACTGTAGAGCACCCAGATACTGACATTATGTTCTCTGCATTGAAACGGCCCCGATGGAGCTGACCATGGATGGATAAAGAGAACGGAGCTGACGGGAGAGCTAGAGACCACCTTGGAGAAGTTAGAGGAAGTAGACACGTGGGACTACGTCCGCTTTTCAAAATAAGATGTTAACAAAGGGAACTGTAGATACTAAATACATCTATGAAATCAGATTGATGGATTATATTCACCAGAAGTATAAAACATTATAAATTAAAAAGAAAACAGCACTAATCTGTGAGGGAGACGTCTTTATGCTTTGATTTCTGGGTTGCTGGGTAATCAATGTAATCAATGATCCTGATCTATCTGACTTCAGGACGTCTCTGACCTCAGACATGCTGAACATCAAACATTCTACTGGATTCAATCAGAGTTTAATCAGAGTTTAATCAGTTAAAGGGTCAGAGCTGGTTGATGAGCGTTCAGCGTCAGAGAGACAGACACCAGGAGGACTCTGTCCTCTGTAATGAGACAAAGGAAGCTGCTGAGGAAGGAGAATTCAAAGTGAGCCGCTGGAGACGGAATGTGGGCCACATGGAAGTAATCTGATTACACACACAAAGAGCTGTGTGGGAGAGCAGCCTATTGGATCACTAATAGAAGTCCAGGACTCCATTCACTGCTGGACAAAAGATATAGATCAGCCTCAGCAGCTCATTTACATAGAATGGACAATAGGACGCATAGATCTACGCATAGATCTACACATAGATCTACGCATAGATCTACACATAGATCTACACATAGATCTACAGATAGATCTACAGATAGATCTACAGTTAGATCTACAGATAGATCTACAGATAGATCTACACATAGATCTACAGATAGATCTACAGTTAGATCTAGAGGACGGATAGATCTACAGATAGATCTCCAGATAGATCTAGAGGACGGATAGATGTGTGACTGGTCAATGTGCTGACAGACCAGGAGGTTAAAGGGTTAATGGAGGCTATTGTTGCTGTTGTGCTGCTGGTAGCAGATATTATAGATATAGATATAGATATAGATCTAGATATAGATATTGTGTGAGTTGTTGTTGACTTCAGGGTTTCCTCCTTCTTCTTCTCTCCTCTCAGCCAGTAACTGTAACATCTCTTCTCTCTGAACTAGAGCTGTCAGCTGATTCAAACAGATTATTATATTATTATATCACAGATTAACATGTTCTATCTGTTCTATCTGTTCTGTCTGTTCTATCTGTTCTGTCTGTTCTATCTGTTCTATCTGTTCATAAAGAACCTTAAAGGAGATCAGTCCAGTATTTAATCCTCTGATCATCATGGGAGTGGACTAATCTGCTGCTTTATACGAGTACGGAGTACGGATACGAGTACGGATACGAGTACGGATACGAGTACGGATACGAGTACGGATACGAGTACCGATACGAGTACCGATACCGAGTACCGATACGAGTACCGATACGAGTACCGATACCGAGTACCGATACCGAGTACCGATACGAGTACCGATACCGAGTACCGATACCGAGTACCGATACGAGTACCGATACCGAGTACCGATACGAGTACCGATACCGAGTACCGATACCGAGTACCGATACGAGTACGGATACCGAGTACCGATACGAGTACCGATACCGAGTACCGATACGAGTACCAATACCGAGTACCGATACCGAGTACCGATACGAGTACCGATACCGAGTACCGATACCGAGTACCGATACGAGTACCGATACCGAGTACCGATACGAGTACCGATACCGAGTACCGATACGAGTACCGATACCGAGTACCGATGCGAGTACCGATACGAGTACCGATACCGAGTGTATCCTCTTCCTCCTCCTCCTCCTCTTCCTCCTTCTCCTCTTCCTCCTCCTCCTCCTCTTCCTCCTCCTGCTCCTCTTCCTCCTCCTCCTCCTCCTCTTCCTCCTCCTCTTCCTCTTCCTCCTCCTCTTCCTCCTCCTGCTCCTCTTCCTCCTCCTCTTCTTCCTCTTCCTCCTCCTCCTCCTCCTCCTCCTCTTCTTTCTCCTCCTCCTCCTCCTCCTCTTCCTCTTCCTCCTCCTCACTAATGTGGGTCAACAGAGAAGCTGACAGCTGTTATTATTACCTGCTGAACAATAACGCATCAGTCAGCAGTGCTTAATATAGCTGCTGTTAGGAGGAGGAAGAGGAAGAGGAAGAGGAGGAGGAAGAGGAAGAGGAGGAGGAGGAGGAAGAGGAGGAGGAGGAGGAAGAGGAAGGGGCAGGAAATATATCAGAAAAAAAAGTCTGAAAGAAAAGCCGAAATATGGCCCAAAACATCATCACTGCTGTTAGACGTGTGTGAAGCCACTCCTGACAGGTGTGTGTGTTGTGTGTATGTGCAGGTGAACTGCTGGAGGGATGCTGACACTGCTGTTCAGCTGAGAGCACCACCGGGCTGCAAGGTACACACACACACACACACACACACACACACACACACATTAAACACACCCCCTCTGCCACCATGTGGAGGTGAAGCTGTGTGTTATCAGCGTGCTGTCAGCTGAACTTCGGAACACTCTCTGGTTAACGCCGGGATCAGACTACAGGATATCTGTGTGTTTGACGGCGGTCACCGTGTCAGATCTAATCATCACCGTGTCTGATCTAATCATCACCGTGTCTGATCTAACCATCACCGGGTCTGATCTAACCATCACCGGGTCAGATCTAACCATCACCGTGTCAGATCTAACCATCACCGTGTCTGATCTAACCATCACCGGGTCAGATCTAACCATCACCGGGTCAGATCTAATCATCACCGTGTCTGATCTAACCATCACCGGGTCAGATCTAACCATCACCGTGTCAGATCTAACCATCACCGTGTCTGATCTAACCATCACCGGGTCAGATCTAACCATCACCGTGTCAGATCTAACCATCACTGTGTCTGATCTAATCATCACCGGGTCAGATCTAATCATCACCGTGTCTGATCTAACCATCACCGGGTCAGATCTAATCATCACCGTGTCTGATCTAACCATCACCGGGTCAGATCTAATCATCACCGTGTCTGATCTAACCATCACCGGGTCAGATCTAATCATCACCGTGTCTGATCTAACCATCACCGGGTCAGATCTAATCATCACCGTGTCTGATCTAACCATCACCGGGTCAGATCTAATCATCACTGTGTCTGATCTAACCATCACCGGGTCAGATCTAACCATCACCGGGTCAGATCTAATCATCACCGTGTCTGATCTAACCATCACCGGGTCAGATCTAACCATCACAGCTCTATAAACTCTTCAGTGTCTCGGTCGATCACGCACGAGTTCAGATGTCATCGTGGAGGCGGTCGAAGCGACTGTCCATCATGGCGACAGAAGTGTTGTGTGTGATGCTGGCGGTCTGGTGATGCTCCTGGGCGGCACAGAGAGGACGGGACGGGCTGTCCATACTTCACTCAGTTTGGTTGTCCCGCCTGACGGTCGTGTCCCGCTGTAATGGAGGGATGGATGGATGGATGGATGGATGATGGAGGGATCGAGGGATGGATGGAGGGAGGGATGGATGGATGGATGGATGATGGAGGGATGGATGGATGGATGATGGCGGGATGGATGGATGGATGATGGAGGGATGGATGGATGGCGGGATGGATGGATGGATGATGGATGGAGGGATGGATGGATGGATGATGGATGGAGGGATGGATGGATGGCGGGATGGATGGATGGATGATGGAGGGATGGATGATGGAGGGATGGATGGATGGATGATGGATGGAGGGATGGATGGATGGCGGGATGGATGGATGGATGATGGAGGGATGGAGGGATGGATGGATGGCGGGATGGATGGATGGATGATGGAGGGATGGATGGATGGCGGGATGGATGGATGGATGATGGAGGGATGGATGGATGGCGGGATGGATGGATGGATGATGGATGGAGGGATGGATGGATGGATGATGGATGGAGGGATGGATGGATGGCGGGATGGATGGATGGATGATGGAGGGATGGATGATGGAGGGATGGATGGATGGATGATGGATGGAGGGATGGATGGATGGCGGGATGGATGGATGGATGATGGAGGGATGGAGGGATGGATGGATGGAGGGATGGATGGATGGATGATGGAGGGATGGAGGGATGGATGGATGGCGGGATGGATGGATGGATGATGGAGGGATGGATGGATGGATGATGGAGGGATGGATGGATGGATGATGGAGGGATGGAGGGATGGATGATGGAGGGATGGAGGGATGGAGGGATGGATGGATGGAGGGATGGATGGATGGAGGGATGGATGGATGGATGGATGGATGATGGAGGGATGGATGGATGGATGGATGGATGATGGAGGGATGGATGGATGATGGAGGGATGGATGGATGGATGGATGGATGATGGAGGGATGGATGGATGGATGATGGAGGGATGGAGGGATGGATGGATGGATGGATGGATGATGGAGGGATGGATGGATGGATGATGGAGGGATGGAGGGATGGATGGATGGATGATGGAGGGATGGATGGATGGATGGATGGATGATGGAGGGATGGATGGATGATGGAGGGATGGATGGATGGATGATGGAGGGATGGAGGGATGGATGGATGGAGGGATGGATGGATGGATGGATGGATGATGGAGGGATGGAGGGATGGATGGATGGATGATGGAGGGATGGAGGGATGGATGGATGGCGGGATGGATGGATGGATGATGGAGGGATGGAGGGATGGATGGATGGCGGGATGGATGGATGGATGGATGGATGGATGATGGAGGGATGGATGGATGATGGAGGGATGGATGGATGGATGGATGGATGATGGAGGGATGGATGGATGGATGATGGAGGGATGGAGGGATGGATGGATGGATGGATGGATGATGGAGGGATGGATGGATGGATGATGGAGGGATGGAGGGATGGATGGATGGATGATGGAGGGATGGATGGATGGATGGATGGATGATGGAGGGATGGATGGATGATGGAGGGATGGAGGGATGGATGGATGGAGGGATGGATGGATGGATGGATGGATGATGGAGGGATGGAGGGATGGATGGATGGATGATGGAGGGATGGAGGGATGGATGGATGGCGGGATGGATGGATGGATGATGGAGGGATGGTTCTGAGTACTACTTCCTGTTAATAACTGGGTGGTTGAGGCCCAGAGCAATGCAGAAGTGACCCCAGCTGGGAGGCCCTGAGGCTGGACAGCTGACTACACCTCTCTCACCCTCCCTCTCTCTCTCCCTCTCTCTCTCTCTCTCTCTCTCTCTCTCTCTCTCTCTCTCCCTCTCTCTCTCTCTCTCTCCCCCTCTCTCTCTCTCTCCCTCCCTCTCTCTCTCCCTCTCTCTCTCTCTCTCTCTCTCTCTCTCTCTCTCCCCCTCTCTCCCTCACCCTCCCTCTCTCTCTCCCTCTCTCTCTCTCTCTCTCTCTCTCTCTCTCTCTCCCCCTCTCTCCCTCACCCTCCCTCTCTCTCTCCCTCTCTCTCTCTCTCTCTCTCTCTCTCTCTCTCTCTCTCTCTCCCCCTCTCTCTCTCTCTCTCCCTCCCTCTCTCTCTCCCCCTCTCTCCCTCACCCTCCCTCTCTCTCTCTCTCCCTCTCTCTCTCCCTCACCCTCCCTCTCTCTCTCCCTCCCTCTCTCTCCCTCTCTCTCTCTCTCTCTCTCTCTCTCTCTCAGTGGAGGAAACAGAGAGGCAGAGGAGGATAGTAAAATGAATGTAGCGTAGCAACAGTCTGTTATACGTAGCAACGGTGTGTGATGAACCAATCAGAATGGAGTATTCTGCTACCTGCTGGGAGGTCAGTGATGAATCAATCAGAATGGAGTATTCCTCTACCTGCTGGGAGGTCGGTGATGAATCAATCAGAATGGAGTATTCTGCTACCTGCTGGGAGGTCAGTGATGAATCAATCAGAATGGAGTATTCTACTACCTGCTGGGAGGTCAGTGATGAATCAATCAGAATGGAGTATTCCTCTACCTGCTGGGAGGTCGGTGATGAATCAATCAGAATGGAGTATTCCTCTACCTGCTGGGAGGTCGGTGATGAATCAATCAGAATGGAGTATTCTGCTACCTGCTGGGAGGTCAGTGATGAATCAATCAGAATGGAGTATTCCTCTACCTGCTGGGAGGTCAGTGATGAATCAATCAGAATGGAGTATTCTACTACCTGCTGGGAGGTCAGTGATGAATCAATCAGAATGGAGTATTCTGCTACCTGCTGGGAGGTCAGTGATGAATCAATCAGAATGGAGTATTCTGCTACCTGCTGGGAGGTCAGTGATGAATCAATCAGAATGGAGTATTCTACTACCTGCTGGGAGGTCGGTGATGAATCAATCAGAATGGAGTATTCTGCTACCTGCTGGGAGGTCAGTGATGAATCAATCAGAATGGAGTATTCTACTACCTGCTGGGAGGTCGGTGATGAATCAATCAGAATGGAGTATTCTGCTACCTGCTGGGAGGTCAGTGATGAATCAATCAGAATGGAGTATTCTGCTACCTGCTGGGAGGTCGGTGATGAATCAATCAGAATGGAGTATTCTACTACCTGCTGGGAGGTCGGTGATGAATCAATCAGAATGGAGTATTCTACTACCTGCTGGGAGGTTGGTGATGATAACGTCGCTTGGCGTCGGCGTCCTTGAACCTCCTTCTTGCTTCAGGCGGCGCTGCTCTCTGACCTCTGGGCCACATGGAGGTGTGAAAGTGGTCACAGAGAAGTGGTGAACACATTCAGTCAGCCTGTTCAGCACTGGAGTAGGATTATATACTATACTGTATATACATAGTAGTAGTATGTACTATACTGTATATAGTAGTAGTAGTATGTACTCTGTTCAGCAGAGCAGTAATGGAGAAACATGCTCATACGGTACAACACACACACACACACACACACACACACACACACACACACACACACACACACACACAGTCATGGGTTAATAAGCTCTCACACAGCTGCACATCTGTACCTCGAGTCCAGCTGTGACTCAGTGAATGATGAAGCTTCAGGAGACAATGCTGACTCTCCTCTATTCACACACACGATATTACTAGGTCTGTGTGTGTGTGTGTGTGTGTGTGTGTGTGTGTGTGTGTGCGCCGTCTGTCAGTATGATACTTTCTGTCAAATTTAAAAGAAGCCGACATCATCAACCTGCACCGACAATATATACAGCTGCTCTTATATAGATATAGATATATATAATTATTTATCTATCTATCTATCTATATAGATATATATTATATATATCTATAATAGATAGATATATATCTATCTATCTATTATATATATAATATATAATATACAATATATATATAGATATATATCTATTATATATTATATATAAAATAGATATATAGATAGATATATATCTATCTATATATAATATATAGATATCTATCTATCTATATATTGTATATTATATATTATATATTATATATATAATATAGAGATAGATAGATATATAGATATCTATCTATCTCTATATATATAGAGATATATATATATATAGAGATAGATATATATATAGAGATAGATATAGATATATAGAGATAGATATATATATCTATCTCTATATATATATATCTATATATATATTATATATAATGTTGTATTATATATATAATACAACATTATATATAATATATATCTACATAATATATATATATGGGTAACAGCCCTAGCTATAATACAACATGATGAACATAATAATGTGGTTGTTTATTAACGGACTAGCGGAGCGTCAGTGTCTGACAGGACGTGAGCATCTGGTGGGCCGAGGCCGGCGACTTTGCCATAACGCCGTCATCATGACGATGATGATGAGCTACGCTTCCACCATTTAGGACTGAAAAGGACTAACGGACGCCAGTGAAACGTCCTCCTACAAAGAGACGTATATTCTACTGAATGTTCTGTGTTGAACTATAAGATAGTATTAATAGAAGAAGCGTATTCAGTCCAAAATGGTGTCAGCGGCTGTTGTCAAAAAAACACCAGAGTTTCGTCTCTTTGCTTCTAAACTCTTTAACACCGTCTGTTAGCTGCTAGCACTGTTAGCTGTTAGCACTGTTAGCTGTTAGCACTGTTAGCTGCTAGCACTGTTAGCTGTTAGCACTGTTAGCTGCTAGCACTGTTAGCTGTTAGCACTGTTAGCTGTTAGCACTGTTAGCTGTTAGCACTGTTAGCTGTTAGCACTGTTAGCTGTTAGCACTGTTAGCTGTTAGCACTGTTAGCTGCTAGCACTGTTAGCTGTTAGCACTGTTAGCTGCTAGCACTGTTAGCTGTTAGCACTGTTAGCTGCTAGCACTGTTAGCTGTTAGCACTGTTAGCTGCTAGCACTGTTAGCTGTTAGCACTGTTAGCTGGTAGCACTGTTAGCTGCTAGCACTGTTAGCTGTTAGCACTGTTAGCTGCTAGCACTGTTAGCTGGTAGCACTGTTAGCTGTTAGCACTGTTAGCTGCTAGCACTGTTAGCTGTTAGCACTGTTAGCTGGTAGCACTGTTAGCTGCTAGCACTGTTAGCTGGTAGCACTGTTAGCTGTTAGCACTGTTAGCTGCTAGCACTGTTAGCTGCTAGCACTGTTAGCTGGTAGCACTGTTAGCTGTTAGCACTGTTAGCTGCTAGCACTGTTAGCTGGTAGCACTGTTAGCTGCTAGCACTGTTAGCTGCTAGCACTGTTAGCTGGTAGCACTGTTAGCTGTTAGCACTGTTAGCTGGTAGCACTGTTAGCTGCTAGCACTGTTAGCTGTTAGCACTGTTAGCTGTTAGCACTGTTAGCTGCTAGCACTGTTAGCTGGTAGCACTGTTAGCTGCTAGCACTGTTAGCTGGTAGCACTGTTAGCTGTTAGCACTGTTAGCTGCTAGCACTGTTAGCTGTTAGCACTGTTAGCTGCTAGCACTGTTAGCTGCTAGCACTGTTAGCTGCTAGCCGCCGTTTCAGTCGTCTCCATGTTGAGAGCCGTGTGGAGTCAAACCCTCAATCACAGTTGCTCCGAATGGTGAGTTTAGTGGCTGTAAGTACAATAGTCTGATAGTACGGTAGAACCGTAGTATAGTAGTACGGTAGTATAGTAGTACAGTACTACAGTAGTATAGTAGTATAGTAGTACATTAGTACAGTAGTACAGTAGTATAGTAGTACAGTACTACAGTAGTACAGTAGTATAGTAGTACAGTACTACAGTAGTATAGTAGTATAGTAGTACATTAGTACAGTAGTACAGTAGTACAGTAGTATAGTAGTACAGTACTACAGTAGTATAGTAGTACAGTAGTACAGTAGTATAGTACTATAGTAGTACAGTACTACAGTAGTATAGTAGTACAGTATTATAGTAGTATAGTAGTACTGTAGTATAGTAGTACAGTAGTATAGTAGTATAGTAGTACAGTAGTATAGTAGTACAGTAGTACTGTACTATAGTAGTACAGTACTACAGTAGTATAGTAGTACAGTAGTACTGTACTATAGTAGTACATTAGTACAGTACTACAGTAGTATAGTAGTACAGTAGTACAGTAGTATAGTAGTACTGTAGTATAGTAGTACAGTACTACAGTAGTATAGTAGTATAGTAGTACTGTAGTATAGTAGTATAGTAGTACAGTAGTACTACTATAGCCAGTCAGCTGTGTGACTTTCTACAGAACAATCATTTATTGGAGGATTATCAGTCAGGATTTAGAGTGCACCATAGCACAGAGACAGCACTAGTGAAAATTACAAATGACCTTCTAATGGCATCGGACAAAGGACTTGTCTCTGTACTTGTCTTGCTAGATCTCAGTGCTGCTTTCGACACCATTGACCATCACATCCTATTACAGAGACTGGAACATTTAATTGGCATTAAAGGAACTGCACTAAGTTGGTTTAAGTCCTATTTATCAGATCGATCTCAGTTTGTACATGTCAACGATGAGTCCTCCATGCACGCCAAAGTTAGTCACGGAGTTCCACAGGGTTCTGTACTTGGACCAATTCTATTTACCTTATATATGCTTCCCTTAGGCAATGTCATTAGAAAACACTCCATAAACTTTCATTGTTATGCAGATGATACCCAATTATATCTATCAATCAAGCCAGACGAAACAAACCAGTTAACTAAACTTCAAGCATGCCTTAAGGACATAAAAACCTGGATGACCTGCAATTTCCTGATGTTAAACTCAGACAAAACTGAAGTTATTGTACTAGGCCCTGAGCACCTCCGAAACAAATTATCTAATGATATAGTTACTCTAGATGGCATTGCCCTGGCCTCCAGCACCACCGTAAGGAATCTGGGAGTTGTCTTCGACCAGGATATGTCCTTTAACTCTCACATAAAACAAACCTCACGGACTGCCTTCTTTCATCTACGTAACATTGCGAAGATCAGGCACATCCTGTGTCAAAACTGTTACCTCTAGACTCGATTACTGCAATTCCTTATTATCAGGCTGCTCCAATAAGTCTCTTAAGACTCTCCAGTTGATCCAGAATGCTGCAGCACGTGTACTGACTAGAACTAGAAAAAGAGATCATATTACGCCTGTATTAGCTTCTCTGCACTGGCTGCCTGTAAAATCCAGAATAGATTTTAAAATCGTCCTCCTCACCTACAAAGCGCTAAACGGTCAGGCCCCATCATATCTTAAAGAGCTCATAGTACCCTACTACCCCACTAGAGCACTGCGCTCACAGAATGCAGCAGGGTTACTTGAGGTTCCTAGAGTCTCCAAAAGTAGAATGGGAGCGAGAGCCTTCAGCTATCAAGCTCCTCTTCTCTGGAACCAGCTCCCAGTTTCAGTCCGGGAGGCAGACACCGTCTCTACATTTAAGAGTAGGCTAAAGACTTTCCTCTTTGATAACGCTTATACTTAAGCTGCTATAGGCCTCGACTGCCGGGGGACTTCCTATGACACACTGAGCTCCCCTCTCCTTCTGGATATACTCATGTCCCATGTCGTTACTAACTTCATTCCTTCCCGGGAGTCCTTGTGCCTCCTTGTCTCGCAGCTAACCGTGGAGCGGGGTCACACCTGGAGCGAGGTCACACCTGGAGCGGGATCACACCTGGAGCGAGGTCATACCTGGAGCGGGATCACACCAGGAGCGAGGTTATACCTGGAACAGGGGTACACTTGGAGCGGGGTTTCACCTGGATCTTGGTGGTCTCCGGTATTGTGGCTGCATCTGCTGCCGCGTCGGTGCCTGCTTGACACCAACTGCTACCATCCTTAATTAACTACGTCTGTACGAGGGACTACCAATGCTAACGAGGGACTACCAATGCTAACGAGGGACTACCAATGCTAACGAGGGATTTCCAACACTTAGTGACAAAGTGGCAGCCTGGAGAATAACACTTCTCAATCACTGCCAAAGACATCAAGAACTCCCAGCAAGCATGCTGATGCTGCGGGAACCAACGCACAGGCATCGATCACAGGGACGTCCCACACCAACATACATGGACGTACTGAGGAGAGATACTGGACAGTGCTGGCGAGCTAGCCAGATGAATGGTGGACTGAGACAGCTGGAAGCTCCACTTGAAAGCCCGTCTGGGGACGACCCAATGACATCAATTCCGATAGTTGTATTATCACTCTTTCCATCCACCACTATTGGTTTTGTGTTATCAGTCCTACTTGTATTAGCTATTACAGCTGCTAGGCTACTATTGTGGCTGCTTCTCTATCTCTCTCTCTCTCTCTATCGATCTCTCTCTCTCTCTCTCTCTCTCTCTCTCTCTCTCTCTCTCTCTCTCTCTCTCTCTCTATCTATCCCCCCAGCCGGTCTCGGCAGATGGCCGCCTGCCCTGCGCCCGGTTCTGCTCCAGGTTTCTTCCCAGTAATCGGGGAGTTGTTCCTGGCCACAGTGCGCTTGGTGGATCCTGTTGGGTCTCTAAACTCTGGTGTACGGTCATAGACCTGCTCTATATATAAAGCGTCTTGAGATAACTTCTGTTGTGATTTGACGCTATACAAAAATAAATTGAATTGATTTGATTTGATACTGTAGTATAGTAGTACTGTAGTATAGTAGTATAGTAGTACAGTAGTATAGTAGTACAGTAGTACTGTACTATAGTAGTACAGTACTACAGTAGTATAGTAGTATAGTAGTACATTAGTACAGTACTACAGTAGTATAGTAGTACAGTAGTACAGTAGTATAGTAGTACTGTAGTATAGTAGTACAGTAGTATAGTAGTACAGTACTACAGTAGTATAGTAGTACAGTATTATAGTAGTATAGTAGTACTGTAGTATAGTAGTACTGTAGTATAGTAGTATAGTAGTACAGTAGTACTACTATAGCCAGTCAGCTGTGTGACTTTCTACAGAACAATCATTTATTCGAAGATTATCAGTCAGGATTTAGAGTGCACCATAGCACAGAGACAGCACTAGTGAAAATTACAAATGACCTTCTAATGGCATCGGACAAAGGACTTGTCTCTGTACTTGTCTTGCTAGATCTCAGTGCTGCTTTCGACACCATTGACCATCACATCCTATTACAGAGACTGGAACATTTAATTGGCATTAAAGGAACTGCACTAAGTTGGTTTAAGTCCTATTTATCAGATCGATCTCAGTTTGTACATGTCAACGATGAGTCCTCCATGCACGCCAAAGTTAGTCACGGAGTTCCACAGGGTTCTGTACTTGGACCAATTCTATTTACCTTATATATGCTTCCCTTAGGCAATGTTATTAGAAAACACTCCATAAACTTTCATTGTTATGCAGATGATACCCAATTATATCTATCGATCAAGCCAGACGAAACAAACCAGTTAACTAAACTTCAAGCATGCCTTAAGGACATAAAAACCTGGATGACCTGCAATTTCCTGATGTTAAACTCAGACAAAACTGAAGTTATTGTACTAGGCCCTGAGCACCTCCGAAACAAATTATCTAATGATATAGTTACTCTAGATGGCATTGCCCTGGCCTCCAGCACCACCGTAAGGAATCTGGGAGTTGTCTTCGATCAGGATATGTCCTTTAACTCTCACATAAAACAAACCTCACGGACTGCCTTCTTTCATCTACGTAACATTGCGAAGATCAGGCACATCCTGTGTCAAAACTGTTACCTCTAGACTCGATTACTGCAATTCCTTATTATCAGGCTGCTCCAATAAGTCTCTTAAGACTCTCCAGTTGATCCAGAATGCTGCAGCACGTGTACTGACTAGAACTAGAAGAAGAGATCATATCACGCCTGTATTAGCTTCTCTACACTGGCTGCCTGTAAAATCCAGAATAGATTTTAAAATCGTCCTCCTCACCTACAAAGCGCTAAACGGTCAGGCCCCATCATATCTTAAAGAGCTCATAGTACCCTACCACCCCACTAGAGCACTGCGCTCACAGAATGCAGGGTTACTTGAGGTTCCTAGAGTCTCCAAAAGTAGAATGGGAGCGAGAGCCTTCAGCTATCAAGCTCCTCTTCTCTGGAACCAGCTCCCAGTTTCAGTCCGGGAGGCAGACACCGTCTCTACATTTAAGAGTAGGCTAAAGACTTTCCTCTTTGATAACGCTTATACTTAAGCTGCTATAGGCCTCGACTGCCGGGGGACTTCCTATGACACACTGAGCTCCCCTCTCCTTCTGGATATACTCATGTCCCATGTCATTACTAACTTCATTCCTTCCCGGGAGTCCTTGTGCCTCCTTGTCTCGCAGCTAACCGTGGAGCGGGGTCACACCTGGAGCGGGATCACACCTGGAGCGAGGTCACACCTGGAGCGAGGTCACACCTGGAGCGGGATCACACCAGGAGCGAGGTTATACCTGGAACAGGGGTACACTTGGAGCAGGGTTTCACCTGGATCTTGGTGGTCTCCGGTATTGTGGCTGCATCTGCTGCCGCGTCGGTGCCTGCTTGACACCAACTGCTACCATCCTTAATTAACTACGTCTGTACGAGGGACTACCAATGCTAACGAGGGACTACCAATGCTAACGAGGGACTACCAATGCTAACGAGGGATTTCCAACACTTAGTGACAAAGTGGCAGCCTGGAGAATAACACTTCTCAATCACTGCCAAAGACATCAAGAACTCCCAGCAAGCATGCTGATGCTGCGGGAACCAACGCACGGGCATCGATCACAGGGACGTCCCACACCAACACACATGGACGTACTGAGGAGAGATACTGGACAGTGCTGGCGAGCTAGCCAGATGAATGGTGGACTGAGACAGCTGGAAGCTCCACTTGAAAGCCCGTCTGGGGACGACCCAATGACATCAATTCTGATAGTTGTATTATCACTCTTTCCATCCACCACTATTGGTTTTGTGTTATCAGTCCTACTTGTATTAGCTATTACAGCTGCTAGGCTACTATTGTGGCTGCTTCTCTATCTCTCTCTCTCTCACTCTCTCTCTCTATCGATCTCTCTCTCTCTCACTCTCTCTCTCTATCGATCTCTCTCTCTCTCACTCTCTCTCTCTCTCTCTCTCTCTCTCTCTCTCTCTCTCTCTCTCTCTCTCTCTCTCTATCCCCCCAGCCGGTCTCGGCAGATGGCCGCCCGCCCTGCGCCCGGTTCTGCTCCAGGTTTCTTCCCAGTAATCGGGGAGTTGTTCCTGGCCACAGTGCGCTTGGTGGATCCTGTTGGGTCTCTAAACTCTGGTGTACGGTCATAGACCTGCTCTATAGATAAAGCGTCTTGAGATAACTTCTGTTGTGATTTGACGCTATACAAAAAAAAAATTGAATTGATTTGATTTGATACTGTAGTATAGTAGTATAGTAGTACAGTAGTATTGTAGTATAGTAGTATAGTAGTACTGTAGTATAGTAGTATAGTAGTACTTTAGTATAGTAGTACTGTAGTACAGTAGTATAGTAGTATAGTAGTACTGTAGTATAGTAGTACTGTAGTATTGTAGTATAGTAGTATAGTAGTGTAGTACTGTAGTATAGTAGTATAGTAGTATAGTAGTACAGTAGTACTGTAGTATAGTAGTACAGTAGTACTGTAGTACAGTAGTACAGTAGTACTGTAGTACAGTAGTATAGTAGTATAGTAGTACTGTAGTATAGTAGTATAGTAGTACAGTAGTATAGTAGTACAGTAGTACTGTAGTATAGTAGTGTAGTAGTACATTAGTACAGTAGTATAGTAGTATAGTAGTACATTAGTACAGTAGTATAGTAGTATAGTAGTACTGTAGTACAGTAGTATAGTAGTATAGTAGTACAGTAGTATAGTAGTATAGTAGTATAGTAGTACAGTAGTATAGTAGTACTGTAGTACAGTAGTATAGTAGTACTGTAGTATAGTAGTACTGTAGTATAGTAGTGTAGTAGTATAGTAGTACTGTAGTATAGTAGTATAGTAGTACTGTAGTACAGTAGTACTGTAGTATAGTAGTGTAGTAGTATTGTAGTATAGTAGTACAGTAGTATAGTAGTACAGTAGTACTGTAGTATAGTAGTGTAGTAGTACAGTAGTACAGTAGTATAGTAGTACTGTAGTATAGTAGTACTGTAGTATAGTAGTATAGTAGTACTGTAGTATAGTAGTACAGTAGTACAGTAGTATAGTAGTACTGTAGTACAGTAGTACTGTAGTATAGTAGTATAGTAGTACTGTAGTATAGTAGTACAGTAGTACTGTAGTATAGTAGTATAGTAGTACTGTAGTACAGTAGTATAGTAGTACTGTAGTATAGTAGTATAGTAGTACTGTAGTATAGTAGTGTAGTACTGTAGTATAGTAGTATAGTAGTATAGTAGTACAGTAGTACTGTAGTATAGTAGTATAGTAGTACTGTAGTACAGTAGTACTGTAGTATAGTAGTACTGTAGTATAGTAGTATAGTAGTACAGTAGTACTGTAGTATAGTAGTACAGTAGTATAGTAGTATAGTAGTATAGTAGTACTGTAGTATTGTAGTATAGTAGTATAGTAGTGTAGTACTGTAGTATAGTAGTATAGTAGTACTGTAGTACAGTAGTATAGTAGTACTGTAGTATAGTAGTATAGTAGTACAGTAGTACTGTAGTATAGTAGTACTGTAGTATAGTAGTATAGTAGTACAGTAGTACTGTAGTACAGTAGTATAGTAGTACTGTAGTATAGTAGTATAGTAGTACAGTAGTACTGTAGTATAGTAGTACTGTAGTATAGTAGTATAGTAGTACAGTAGTACTGTAGTATAGTAGTATAGTAGTACTGTAGTATTGTAGTATAGTAGTATAGTAGTATAGTAGTACTGTAGTATTGTAGTATAGTAGTACTGTAGTACTGTAGTATTGTAGTACAGTAGTACTGTAGTACTGTAGTATAGTAGTACAGTAGTACTGTAGTACTGTAGTATTGTAGTATAGTAGTAAAGTAGTACTGTAGTACTGTAGTATAGTAGTGTAGTATAGTAGTATAGTAGTATAGTAGTACAGTAGTACTGTAGTACTATAGTATTGTAGTATAGTAGTACAGTAGTACTGTAGTACTGTAGTATTGTAGTATAGTAGTACTGTAGTACTGTAGTATTGTAGTACAGTAGTACTGTAGTATAGTAGTACAGTAGTACTGTAGTACTGTAGTATTGTAGTATAGTAGTAAAGTAGTACTGTAGTACTGTAGTATAGTAGTGTAGTATAGTAGTATAGTAGTATAGTAGTACAGTAGTACTGTAGTACTATAGTATTGTAGTATAGTAGTACAGTAGTACTGTAGTACTGTAGTATTGTAGTATAGTAGTACTGTAGTACTGTAGTATTGTAGTACAGTAGTACTGTAGTATAGTAGTACAGTAGTACTGTAGTACTGTAGTATTGTAGTATAGTAGTATAGTAGTACTGTAGTACTGTAGTATAGTAGTGTAGTATAGTAGTATAGTAGTATAGTAGTACAGTAGTACTGTAGTATAGTAGTATAGTAGTACAGTAGTACTGTAGTACTATAGTATTGTAGTATAGTAGTACAGTAGTACTGTAGTATTGTAGTATAGTAGTATAGTCCCAGCTCTCTCTTCTCACAGATAAAGTTGTATTTCCTGTCGGCTGATTCCCAAAATAAGACGTTTGGATCTATTTTAGCTGAAGAACGTCTCTTTAATCAGGAAGACGTGACGGCTGGAACATCAACAGAGTAGAAGAGACAGAAGAAGAAGAGGAAGAAGAAGAGGAAGAAGAAGAAGAAGAAGAAGAAGAAGAAGAAGAGAGAGCGTCAGAAAAAGGACAAAAGGAGAAGTTGGAGGGAAGTTTAAAGTGAGATAATAAGAGAGAGAGAGAGAGAGAGAGAGAGAGAGAGAGACAGAGAGAGATAGAGAGAGAGAGAGAGAGAGAGACAGAGAGAGAGGAGGAGGACAGGAAGCAGATGGATGAGAGGAACAGGAACACAGAAGGAGGTGAAGATAAACAGAATGAAGCAGGTTAATGAGCTCATTAAACAGAATGAGATATTCACTGTTACAGGCTGACCTGAGAGCTGTGACATCATCACGTTACATCACAGAGACACACTGAGAGACAGAGAGAGACACTGAGACACACTGAGAGACACACTGAGACACACTGAGAGACACACTGAGACACACAGAGAGACACACTGAGAGACACACAGACAGAGAGTAATCAGATTACTCAGTAGAACTCAGTAGGAGGTTCTTTGTGTTTTACTGCCGTAGATCTGAGGAGCTGACTGGACTCAGGCTGATAGTTCGAAGGTGGTTGTTGTTGTTGTCGTTGTCGTTGTCGTCGTCGTCGTCGTCGTTGTTGTTGTTGTTGTCGTAGCGACGGGTACGATGTAGACAGCAGACGTGGAGGATTAGGAGCTGTTCACATGTAGAGTCTGAAACGTATAATACGTCATTCAGACTCTTGAAGACTCATGAAGACTCCGCCCAGCCCTGATCTGGGGGCACGACGCGGTCGGGGCGCACTGAGGACAGTCCGCCCCGGTCGACGGTCGCACCGGGAGCAGGGAGCCCCGTCCCTCCCGGCGGGGAGAGAGGGCGCAGCGAGCCCTTTGTCCACGGTGCGGCGAGGTCCGGGCGGGGAGCGCTGTAAAGCTACGGCCGCGAGCCACCTTCGCCCGAGTCTTTCCAAGCCGACCTAGAGCCGGTGGCAGCGCACCGCCTCGTATGCGGGACTCCCCAGCCTGCCGTGTGTCGCTCACACCCTCCAGCTGGCTGTTAACGAGGCTCTTTAGGCACAGAGAAGTACTCGGTATCGGTACTCGCATCGGTACTCGCATCGGTGCTCGGCATCGGTGCTCGGCATCGGTACTTGTATCAGTACTCGGTATCGGAGAGTACCCAAATGGAAGTACTTGTACTCGGTCTGAGACAGACGGGTATCGGTGCATTCCTAGATATTAATGATCAATAAGAGGATCTGTTGAGGTGGAGAACAGCTGCCGGAGTTGTATATATGTATATACATACATATATACATACTTATATATGTATGTATATACATACATACATACATATATATATATGTATGTATATATATATATGTATGTATGTATGTGTGTTGATGTCTTCAGAAAACGTGTCCGAGTGGATCATCCTTCTGTTGACATGACGTCTGATAAACAGTTCTGATGTGTTTCTATGTGAACTGAAACTGTCAACACACACACACACACACACACTCAGTAATGTGTGTGTGTGTGTGTGTGTGTGTGTGTGTGTGCGTGCGTGTAGTGCTGACAGTGCGTTGTTGTTGGTGTGTGTTAGTCCTGAGATCTGTGATGAACCAACACACACTCCTCTGTTGTGGTATCCTAGTGAGGACCGTGGTGGACGTGATGCGTTCTAACCTCAACTCAACCCTCTGAAACCAGATGTTCACCAGATGTTCAGCAGCCAGAAGAGCTTTACAGATGCTCCAGTAGCTCCAGAGAACCCTCCACATCTGTCCAACGCACAGGTAGAGCTGCAACTAACTGTTTATCATTAATCATTGATTAGTTCCTCCAATAACCGATCAGTTGTTTGGTCCAGAAAATGAGTAGATCCAAGATCTTTACTTTGTCTGATTCTAGAGATGCACCGATACCAGTCTGTTCCAGACCGAGTACCAGTACTCACATCTGGGTACTCTCCGATACCGAGTACCGATACGAGTACGGATAAGAGTACCGATACGAGTACGGATAAGAGTACCGATATGAGTACCGATAAGAGTACCGATACGAGTACGGATAAGAGTACCGATACGAGTACCGATAAGAGTACCGATACGAGTACCGATACCGAGTACCGATACGAGTACGGATAAGAGTACCGATACGAGCACCGATACGAGTACCGATAAGAGTACCGATACGAGTACCGATACCGAATACCGATACGAGTACCGATACGAGTACGGATAAGAGTACCGATACGAGTACCGATACCGAGTACCGATACGAGTACCGATACGAGTACCGATAAGAGCACCGATACGAGTACCGATACGAGCACCGATACGAGCACCGATAAGAGTACCGATACGAGCACCGATAAGAGTACCGATACGAGTACGGATAAGAGTACCGATACGAGTACCGATACCGAGTACCGATACGAGTACCGATACGAGTACCGATAAGAGTACCGATACGAGTACCGATACGAGCACCGATACGAGCACCGATAAGAGTACCGATACGAGTACCGATAAGAGTACCGATACGAGTACCGATACGAGCACCGATAAGAGTACCGATACGAGTACCGATACGAGTACGGATAAGAGTACCGATACGAGCACCGATACGAGTACCGATAAGAGTACCGATAAGAGTACCGATACGAGTACCGATACCGAGTACCGATACGAGTACCGATACCGAGTACCGATAAGAGTACCGATACGAGCACCGATAAGAGTACCGATACGAGTACGGATAAGAGTACCGATACGAGTACTGATACCGAGTACCGATACGAGTACCGATACGAGTACCGATAAGAGTACCGATACGAGTACCGATACGAGCACCGATACGAGCACCGATAAGAGTACCGATACGAGTACCGATAAGAGTACCGATACGAGTACCGATACGAGTACGGATAAGAGTACCGATACGAGCACCGATACGAGCACCGATAAGAGTACCGATACGAGTACCGATACGAGTACGGATAAGAGTACCGATACGAGCACCGATACGAGTACCGATAAGAGTACCGATAAGAGTACCGATACGAGTACCGATACCGAGTACCGATACGAGTACCGATACCGAGTACCGATACGAGTACCGATAAGAGTACCGATACGAGTACGGATAAGAATACCGATACGAGCACCGATACGAGTACCGATACGAGCACCGATACGAGCACCGATAAGAGTACCGATACGAGTACGGATAAGAGTACCGATACGAGTACCGATAAGAGTACTGATACGAGCACCGATACGAGTACCGATAAGAGTACCGATACGAGTACGGATAAGAGTACCGATACGAGCACCGATACGAGTACCGATACCGAGTACCGATACGAGTACCGATACGAGTACGGATAAGAGTACCGATACAAGTACCGATAAGAGTACCGATACGAGTACGGATAAGAGTACCGATACGAGCACCGATACAAGTACCGATACCGAGTACCGATACCAGTACCGATAAGAGTACCGATACGAGTACCGATGAGAGTACCGATACGAGTACGGATAAGAGTACTGATACAAGTACCGATAAGAGTACCGATACGAGTACGGATAAGAGTACTGATACGAGCACCGATACGAGTACCGATAAGAGTACCGATACGAGTACGGATAAGAGTACCGATACGAGTACGGATAAGAGTACTGATACAAGTACCGATACTAGTACCGATACGAGTACGGATAAGAGTACCGATACAAGTACCGATAAGAGTACCGATACGAGTACGGATAAGAGTACCGATACGAGCACCGATACAAGTACCGATACCGAGTACCGATACCAGTACCGATAAGAGTACCGATACGAGTACCGATGAGAGTACCGATACGAGTACGGATAAGAGTACTGATACAAGTACCGATAAGAGTACCGATACGAGTACGGATAAGAGTACCGATACGAGCACCGATACAAGTACCGATACCGAGTACCGATACCAGTACCGATAAGAGTACCGATACGAGTACCGATGAGAGTACCGATACGAGTACGGATAAGAGTACCGATACAAGCACCGATACGAGTACCGATACGAGTACGGATAAGAGTACCGATACGAGCACCGATACGAGTACCGATAAGAGTACCGATACGAGTACCGATAAGAGTACCGATATGAGTACCGATAAGAGTACCGATACGAGCACCAATACGAGCACCGATACGAGTACCGATAAGAGTACCGATAAGAGTACCGATACGAGTACCGATAAGAGTACCGATACCAGTACCGATACCAGTACCGATACCGAGTACCGATACCAGTACCGATACGAGTACCGATAAGAGTACCGATACCGAGTACCGATACGAGTACAGTGCTCACCGCCCCCATCGACAGTTGCACCGGGAGCAGGGATCCCCGTCGCGGTGTGTCGAGGTCCGGGTGGACTGTCCTCAGTGCGCCCCGACCGCCTCGTGCCGCCAGGGCGGAGCTCAGCCCACGTAAAAGGCGCCAGGGGTCTGCGGCGATGTCGGCAACCCACCCGACCCGTCTTGAAACACAGACCAAGGAGTCTAACGCAGCGTGAGTCAGAGGGTGACAGCAAAACCCCGTGGAGCAATGAAAGTGAGGGCCGGCGCTGGCTGAGGTGGGATCCTGGCCCCAGCGGGGTCGGACCCACCACCGGCCCGTCTTGCCCGCACCGTTGGGGAGGTGGAGCGTGAGGACCTGAAAGATGGTGACGAGAGGTAAACGTCGCGCTGCCGTAAAGTGGTATCGCTGCCGTTGTATCGGAGCCGTTTTGCGAGTACGGTGCATCCCTACCTGGTTGTTAGTTCTACCAGGCTGCTGCGGCAGCATCCAACCACCATCCAGAGTGTGTGTGTGTGTGTGTGTGTGTGTGTGTGTGTTTTGCTGGCTAAGCCGCTGCTCCTCTCTCTGTATTTATTTGTGGATCAGTAAATCTGCAAATCATCATCAGCGCCGTACTTCCTCCCTGAAACACAAACACAAACACACACACACACACACACACACACACACACACACACACACACACACACACACACACACCCATTGAGCCCCTGAGGAGCCTAAAAACCATCAAATGGCTTCAAAGAGTAGCGTGGTTGCCATGACAACTGTCATAAAAAGCAATTAGAAAGTGATTTGAAAGCTGATTGGCCGCTAATGGTTTGACAAGAGAGAGCAGATAACTGCTGTCTGTGTGTGTGTGTGTGTGTGTGTGTGTGTGTGTGTGTGTGTTTCAACATTTACAGCCTGGAACATTTCTTTTTCTGCTGGAAGAAGTACTCAGATCGTTTACTGCAGTAAAGTACTAATACCACCCCGTGGTACTCCGGTACCGTAAACATGCATTCAAAAGAACGTCAGTATCATCATCTCAACGTAGTTAAAGTAGTACTACAGATAAAGTATAGATGTGTCTACGTAGTCACCGTGACATCACTCATCGTCTCCATCTTGGTTTTTGTCCGTCTCCATCTTGGTTTTTGGTCGTCTCCATCTTGGTTTTTGGTCGTCTCCATCTTGGTTTTTGACCGTCTCCATCTTGGTTTTTGACCGTCTCCATCTTGGTTTTTGACCGTCTCCATCTTGGTTTTTGACCGTCTCCATCTTGGTTTTTGACCGTCTCCATCTTGGTCTTTAGTCGTCTCCATCTTGGTTTTTGACCGTCTCCATCTTGGTTTTTGACCGTCTCCATCTTGGTTTTTGACCGTCTCCATCTTGGTTTTTGACCGTCTCCATCTTGGTTTTTGACCGTCTCCATCTTGGTCTTTAGTCGTCTCCATCTTGGTTTTTGACCGTCTCCATCTTGGTTTTTGTCCGTCTCCATCTTGGTTTTTGTCCGTCTCCATCTTGGTTTTTGGTCGTCTCCATCTTGGTTTCTGGTCGTCTCCATCTTGGTTTTTGGTCGTCTCCATCTTGGTTTTTGTCCGTCTCCATCTTGGTTTTTGGTCGTCTCCATCTTGGTTTTTAGTCGTCTCCATCTTGGTTTTTGACCGTCTCCATCTTGGTTTTTGTCCGTCTCCATCTTGGTTTTTGTCCGTCTCCATCTTGGTTTTTGTCCGTCTCCATCTTGGTTTTTGTCCGTCTCCATCTTGGTTTTTGGTCGTCTCCATCTTGGTTTCTGGTCGTCTCCATCTTGGTTTTTGGTCGTCTCCATCTTGGTTTTTGTCCGTCTCCATCTTGGTTTTTGGTCGTCTCCATCTTGGTTTTTGGTCGTCTCCATCTTGGTTTTTGGTCGTCTCCATCTTGGTTTTTGACCGTCTCCATCTTGGTTTTTGACCGTCTCCATCTTGGTTTTTGACCGTCTCCATCTTGGTTTTTGACCGTCTCCATCTTGGTTTTTGACCGTCTCCATCTTGGTCTTTAGTCGTCTCCATCTTGGTTTTTGACCGTCTCCATCTTGGTTTTTGACCGTCTCCATCTTGGTTTTTGACCGTCTCCATCTTGGTTTTTGATCGTCTCCATCTTGGTTTTTGACCGTCTCCATCTTGGTGTTTAGTCGTCTCCATCTTGGTTTTTGTCCGTCTCCATCTTGGTTTTTGTCCGTCTCCATCTTGGTTTTTGTCCGTCTCCATCTTGGTTTTTGGTCGTCTCCATCTTGGTTTCTGGTCGTCTCCATCTTGGTTTTTGGTCGTCTCCATCTTGGTTTTTGTCCGTCTCCATCTTGGTTTTTGGTCGTCTCCATCTTGGTTTTTAGTCGTCTCCATCTTGGTTTTTGACCGTCTCCATCTTGGTTTTTGTCCGTCTCCATCTTGGTTTTTGTCCGTCTCCATCTTGGTTTTTGTCCGTCTCCATCTTGGTTTTTGTCCGTCTCCATCTTGGTTTTTGGTCGTCTCCATCTTGGTTTCTGGTCGTCTCCATCTTGGTTTTTGGTCGTCTCCATCTTGGTTTTTGTCCGTCTCCATCTTGGTTTTTGGTCGTCTCCATCTTGGTTTTTGGTCGTCTCCATCTTGGTTTTTGGTCGTCTCCATCTTGGTTTTTGACCGTCTCCATCTTGGTTTTTGTCCGTCTCCATCTTGGTTTTTGACCGTCTCCATCTTGGTTTTTGTCCGTCTCCATCTTGGTTTAGAGAGGAGTAAGAAGATGAAAGACGTAGTGATGCCGTTCTGCTCGTCTCTTCTTTGTTGGTGTTTTATGTAAGTAGTGTCGCTGGGAGGGCAGAAAGTTCTCTGAAGCCAAACCTTGTCTTCTGCTCTCTCCGTCTCTCCCTCGCTCTTATTTTGACAGGTCTCACAGTTGAGGTTTCATCCCACCAAAAAATCCCCCAACTCCTTTCTGTTCTTCATCCTCCCGTCCTCCTCCTCCTCCTCACCTCCTGCAGCTCTAACCACAGCTGACAGCCGGGCCGGTGAAGGGAAGTCTTTCTTTTCTTTTCATCCTGCGAGCAGAGGAGAGGAAGACCTGAATACGTCCACGCTGAGCCAGTTAAATGTGTGACGTATTGGTTTCTCTCCGTCTCCACGCTGAATCAATGTTAAAGGAACAAAGAAGAGCGTTAACGGAACAAACCGGCGGCTGCTCGGGAGAGTTCAACAACTTTCTGTCTCATCCAACTTTCTCTGTGATCCGTCATTTGAAATGTCAAACACTCACGGCCCAGCTGCTGGTATTAACCTGCATTCATGCTGATGTTCACCATTAAAAACTAATGATTCTCACCAGCAGCTCGGCAGCGACTGCTGCTGAACATCCAGTGGTTACGAGACGCCGTAAATCACATGTCTGACAACAGAAACAGGACTTCTTCCAGCTGTTTAGCTGCTGCTTCTTGTCTCATTTCCAGTTGGATTGTGGATTCATTTTGTCCACCAGTCTGTTCCTCTTTTATCTCCACCAACCACAAATGTCGAGGCAGTGTTGCCGACACAACATTCGATTAATGGAACTGACTGAAAGACACTGTTTTAATTAGCATTAGCAGCTAAATAGAAGGAGGTATTTTGGGCTACAGACCAGTAATGTGAAGCTGTTTAATGTGAAGCTGTTTAATGTGAAGCTGTTTAATGTGAAGCTGTTTAATGCGAAGCTGTTTAATGCGAAGCTGTTTTGTGTTCAGTGAAAAGGTCGTCAACAGAAACTGTGACTGAAGAATCTTCGTTGAAAAGGTGTGAACTAGAGGAACAAAAGCTGGGAGAGATGGAGGATAGAAACCAGAAAGGAAGGATGAAGATCAAATAGAAAGACTAGAGGCTGAAAGAAGGAAAGAAGGACTCATGACTCTCCTCGCTTCAACTCCTTCCTCCCTCCTTTAACTCCTCTCATTGTCCCGTAATGTGTTGGGAGTAAATGTGACGTGTTTTTTATTTTCAGCCTCCATAAAGTGCTTTTTGTCTTAAGTGCTTTTGTTAAAACTGCTTCGGTGGACGATTCGCTGTGACGGCGAGCAGGAAGCAGAACCAGCGACCAGCTGACCCCCCCCCTCCTCTGATGTCCTCTGACACATTTCATTAATAAAACAGTCGAGATGCTGAAAACCTCCGACCTCCCTCAGCTGCTCATTATGGGCTGCTTATAACGAGCTGGTTAATACAAGCTCATTTCATTCACAAAAACCAAGATGGTGACTACGACTCTGAGCTCTACTGGTTACAGCCGGACGGCGGTTCAGCTCCACCTGATGTTTACTGGCAGAAAGGAGGTGATCGCGAAAACCCGCTGCACATCACAACGCGCAGCGCCAGAAGTTGGTCTTTGCTCAACGCGGTGAAAAGCCGCGGCGCTGGGCTAGCCGTTATATATTATATATCATACGTGTATATGTAATGATGAGTCGTGTTGTGTCTGAAAGGACATTCAGTGAGAGACGGACAGAACTAAGAGAAAGAAATACTCAAGCAGGAGCAGGAAATAAACAAATGAACAAATTAAAAACTGATGAATATTAGCTCACACCAGACGGAGAAGTATTCTGCTTTCTCTCCTGAGAAGTCAAATCTGAAGTATTTCACATTAAAATGATGCAGCGGTGTTTTATTATTTAAAAGTCAACAGAATGCAGGAAACCAAGTCTCTTGAGACTCTGATGTTTCTGAGGGACCTCCAGACCTCCAGACCTTCAGACCTCCAGACCTCCAGACCTTCAGACCTCCAGACCTTCAGACCTCCAGACCTCCAGATCTCCAGACCTCCAGACCTTCAGACCTCCAGATCTTCAGACCTCCAGACCTTCAGACCTCCAGACCTCCAGATCTCCAGACCTCCAGACCTTCAGACCTCCAGATCTTCAGACCTCCAGACCTCCAGACCTCCAGACCTCCAGACCTTCAGACCTCCAGATCTTCAGACCTCCAGACCTCCAGACCCCCCGCTGTGGTGTAGAAATACTCCATATTTATTCATTTTATTGTATTACGTCTCGATGCTGGAAAGTGTGACGAAAGTCAGGATCATTCAGCAGAGTTTGGGTTGATGGATTTGAACGGCATTCAGCTGATAATACTTCCATACTGTGTCTTCAGTGAGGTTTCATACTGTACTTTTACTTGTAGTGGAGTATTTCCACGGTGTGGTATTAGTACTTTTACTTGTAGTGGAGTATTTCCACAGTGTGGTATTAGTACTTTTACTTGTAGTGGAGTATTTCCACAGTGTGGTATTAGTACTTTTACTTGTAGTGGAGTATTTCCACAGTGTGTATTAGTACTTTTCCTGCAGTAAAGGCTGTGAGTACTTGCTGGTCCTCTGTGGTACGTCGTTCACTGCTCAGTGAGTCTCTGCAGTCATTAAGACTGACTCCTTCCTTCCTTTATTGATCTGGTGTCTGATCTGATTCTGGGTCAGATTAAAGCTGCGACTACAGACACAAACACTGCAGCTGCTCCCTCGTTAGCTCTTCTATGTTAGCACAACCTCCATCTGGTCCCAGAGCAGCAGAAACAGAACCCAGTGAAGCTGTTGGACCTTCAGTCCTTCAGCTCAGCTGGCAGGAAGGACCAATCAATAACCCTGACCCTAACCAATGACCCTAATCAATAACCCTGACCCTAACCAATAACCCTGACCCTAACCAATGACCCTAACCAATGACCCTAACCAATAACCCTGACCCTAACCAATGACCCTAACCAATAACCCTGACCCTAACCAATGACCCTAACCAATAACCCTAACGAATAACCCTAACCAATGACCCTAACCAATAACCCTAACCGATAACCCTAACCCTAACCAATGACCCTAACCAATGGCCCTAACCAATAACCCTAACCAATAACCCTAACCCTAACCCTAACCAATAACCCTAACCCTAACCAATGACCCTAACCGATAACCCTAACCCTAACCAATGACCCTAACCAATGGCCCTAACCAATAACCCTAACCAATGACCCTAACCAATGACCCTAACCAATAACCCTAACCAATGAACCTAACCGATGACCCTAACCAATGACCCTAACCCTGACCCTAACCCTAACCAATAACCCTAACCAATGACCCTAACCAATGACCCTAACCAATGACCCTAACCAATAACCCTAACCAATGAACCTGACCCTAACAATAACACTAACCAATAACTCTAACCGATAGTCCTAACCCTAACCAATAACCCCAAACAATGACCCTGACCCTAACCAATAACCCTAACCCTAACCAATAACACTAACCAATGACCCTGACCCTAACCAATAACCCTAACCCTAACCAATGACCCTAACCAATAACCCTAACCCTAACCAATAACCCTAACCAATAACCCTAACCCTAACCAATAACCCTAACCAATAACCCTAACCAATGACCCTGACCCTAACCAATAACACTAACCAATAACCCTAACCGATAACCCTAACTCTAACCAATAACCCTGACCCTAACCAATGACCCTAACCAATAACCCTGACCCTAACCAATGACCCTAACCAATAACCCTAACGAATAACCCTAACCAATGACCCTAACCAATAACCCTAACCGATAACCCTAACCCTAACCAATGACCCTAACCAATGGCCCTAACCAATAACCCTAACCAATGACCCTAACCAATAACCCTAACCAATGAACCTAACCGATGACCCTAACCAATAACCCTAACCCTAACCAATGACCCTAACCGATAACCCTAACCAATGACCCTAACCAATGACCCTAACCAATGACCCTAACCAATAACCCTAACCAATGAACCTGACCCTAACAATAACACTAACCAATAACTCTAACCGATAGTCCTAACCCTAACCAATAACCCCAACCAATGACCCTGACCCTAACCAATAACCCTAACCCTAACCAATAACCCTAACCAATGACCCTGACCCTAACCAATAACCCTAACCCTAACCAATGACCCTAACCAATAACCCTAACCCTAACCAATAACCCTAACCCTAACCAATAACCCTAACCAATAACCCTAACCAATGACCCTAACCAATGACCCTAACCAATAACCCTAACCGATAACCCTAACCCTAACCAATAACCCTAACCAATGACCCTAACCGATAACCCTAACCGATAACCCTAACCAATAACCCTGACCCTAACCAATGACCCTAACCAATAACCCTAACCCTAACCCTAACCAATAACCCTAACCAATGACCCTGACCCTAACCAATAACACTAACCAATAACCCTAACCGATAACCCTAACTCTAATCAATAACCCTGACCCTAACCAATAACCCTAACCAATAACCCTAACCCTAACCAATGACCCTAACCAATAACCCTAACCAATAACCCTAACTGATAACCCTGACCCTAACCAATAACCCTAACCAATGGCCCTAACCAATAACCCTAACCAATAACCCTAACCAATAACCCTAACCCTAACCAATAACCCTAACCCTAACCAATGACCCTAACCGATAACCCTAACCCTAACCAATGACCCTAACCAATGGCCCTAGCCAATAACCCTAACCAATGACCCTAACCAATAACCCTAACCAATAACCCTAACCCTAACCAATAACCCTAACCCTAACCGATAACCCTAACCCTAACCAATGACCCAAACCAATAACCCTAACCCTAACCAATAACCCTAACCCTAACCAATAACCCTAACCAATAACCCTAACCCTAACCGATAACCCTAACCCTAACCAATGACCCTAACCAATAACCCTAACCAATAACCCTAACCCTAACCAATGACCCTAACTGATAACCCTAACCCTAACCAATGACCCTAACCAATGGCCCTAACCAATAACCCTAACCAATAACCCTAACCCTAACCAATAACCCTAACCCTAACCAATAACCCTAACCAATAACCCTAACCCTAACCGATAACCCTAACCCTAACCAATGACCCTAACCAATAACCCTAACCCTAACCCTAACCAATGACCCTAACCAATAACCCTAACCAATAACCCTAACCCTAACCAATGACCCTAACCGATAACCCTAACCCTAACCAATGACCCTAACCAATGGCCCTAACCAATAACCCTAACCAATGACCCTAACCAATAACCCTAACCCTAACCAATAACCCTAACCCTAACCAATAACCCTAACCAATAACCCTAACCCTAACCGATAACCCTAACCCTAACCAATGACCCTAACCAATAACCCTAACCAATAACCCTAACGCTAACCGATAACCCTAACCAATGACCCTAACCCTAACCAATGACCCTAACCAATTGCCCTAACCAATAACCCTAACCAATGACCCTAACCAATAACCCTAACCCTAACCAATAACCCTAACCCTAACCAATGACCCTAACCGATAACCCTAACCCTAACCAATAACCCTAACCCTAACCAATAACCCTAACCAATAACCCTAACCCTAACCAATAACCCTAACCCTAACCAATGACCCTAACCGATAACCCTAACCCTAACCCTAACCAATAACCCTAACCAATAACCCTAACCCTAACCAATGACCCTAACCGATAACCCTAACCCTAACCCTAACCAATAACCCTAACCAATAACCCTAACCCTAACCGATAACCCTAACCCTAACCAATGACCCTAACCAATAACCCTAACCAATGACCCTAACCAATAACCCTAACCCTAACCGATAACCCTAACCCTGGTGAGAACTTGATGATAACGCAGCAGCTGTAGTTGGTGTAGTTGGTCTGTTTACAACATGTGAATGTCACTGTGAATGTAGATGTGAATGTAGATGTGAATGTAGATGTGAATGTAGATGTGTCCTATCAGCTGAATGTTTCTATGTTAATGTGAGTAGATGGGGGGGGGGGGGGGGGGGGGAGGGCTGAGCGTTGTTGTAAACACACATTACATTACATGGTCTCTGTTGTCTCTACATGGAACAGTCCTGCTGTGTGGACACAATGACATCATCATTTATTCATCCTCATCATCCTGTATGAACAACTACAGATTAACCACATCATTTATTCATGAACCCTCAGCCTCCGTTAGATAGATATAGAGTTATATAGGTATACAGGTATATAGTTATATAGTTATATAGATCTATAGATCTATAGTTATATCGTTATATAGTTATATAGATCTATAGATCTATAGTTATATCGTTATATAGATCTATAGATCTATAGTTATTTGTTATATAGTTATATAGATCTATAGATCTATAGTTATATCGTTATATAGTTATATAGATCTATAGATCTTTAGTTATATCGTTATATAGTTATATAGACCTATAGATCTAGAGTTATATCGTTATATAGTTATATAGATCTATAGATCTATAGTTATATCGTTATATAGTTATATAGATCTATAGATCTATAGTTATTTGTTATATAGTTATATAGATCTATAGATCTATAGTTATATCGTTATATAGTTATATAGATCTATAGATCTTTAGTTATATCGTTATATAGTTATATAGACCTATAGATCTAGAGTTATATCGTTATATAGTTATATAGATCTATAGATCTATAGTTATATCGTTATATAGTTATATAGATCTATAGATCTATAGTTATTTGTTATATAGTTATATAGATCTATAGATCTATAGTTATATCGTTATATAGTTATATAGATCTATAGATCTATAGTTATATCGTTATATAGTTATATAGATCTATAGATCTTTAGTTATATCGTTATATAGTTATATAGACCTATAGATCTATAGTTATATCGTTATATAAGTAATTGAATGTATAGAAACGCCGAAGGCAGCAGAGCTTTAACCAGCTGGAGGGTTGAGATTCATGTTTAGTCCTCTACTACAGAGGAGGTTGTGTTGCTCTGGCTCTGTCTGTTTGGCGTGGAGAGGAGGTCGTGTTGCTCTGGCTCTGTCTGTTTGGCGTGGAGAAGAGGCAGTGTTGCTCTGGCACTGTCTGTTTGGCGTGGAGAAGAGGTAGTGTTGCTCTGGCTCTGTCTGTTTGGCGTGGAGAGGAGGTCGTGTTGCTCTGGCTCTGTCTGTTTGGCGTGGAGAAGAGGTAGTGTTGCTCTGGCTCTGTCTGTTTGGCGTGGAGAAGAGGTAGTGTTGCTCTGGCTCTGTCTGTTTGGCGTGGAGAGGAGGTCGTGTTGCTCTGTCTGTCTGTTTGGCGTGGAGAGGAGGTCGTGTTGCTCTGGCTCTGTCTGTTTGGCGTGGAGAGGAGGTAGTGTTGCTCTGGCTCTGTCTGTTTGGCGTGGAGAGGAGGTCGTGTTGATCTGGCTCTGTCTGTTTGGCGTGGAGAAGAGGTAGTGTTGCTCTGACTCTGTCTGTTTGGCGTGGAGAGGAGGTCGTGTTGCTCTGGCTCTGTCTGTTTGGCGTGGAGAGGAGGTCGTGTTGCTCTGGCTCTCTCTGTTTGGCGTGGAGAGGAGGTCGTGTTGCTCTGGCTCTGTCTGTGTCCAGCTCTAGACCCTGGGTAACGGTCTGGATGGACCAGATCAGTGAGGAAACAGGGACGGTGGTCTCTGTGGTCTCTGTGGTCTCTGTGGTCTCGGTGGTCTCTGTGATCTCTGTGGTCTCTGTGGTCTCGGTGGTCTGGGTGGTCTCTGTGGGCTCTGTGGTCTCGGTGGTCTCTGTGGTCTCTGTGGTCTGGGTGGTCTCGGTGGTCTCTGTGGTCTCGGTGGTCTCTGTGGTCTCGATGGTCTCGGTGGTCTGGGTGGTCTCTGTGGTCTCGGTGGTCTCGGTGGTCTCAGTGGTCTCTGTGGTCTCGGTAGTCTCTGTGGTCTCTCTGGTCTCTCTGGTCTCTGTGGTCTCGGTGGTCTCTGTGGTCTCTGAGGTCTCTGTGGTCTCGGTGGTCTGGGTGGTCTCTGTGGTCTCTGGTCTCTCTGGTCTCGGTGGTCTCGGTGGTCTCTCTGGTCTCGGTGGTCTCTGAGGTCTCGGTGGTCTCGGTGGTGTCTCTGGTCTCTGTGGTCTCGGTGGTCTCGGTGGTCTCTGTGGTCTCTCTGGTCTCTCTGGTCTCGGTGGTCTCTCTGGTCTCTGTGGTCTCTGTGGTCTCGGTGGTCTGGGTGGTCTGGGTGGTCTCTGTGGTCTCTCTGGTCTCGGTGGTCTCGGTGGTCTCTCTGGTCTCTGTGGTCTGGGTGGTCTCTCTGGTCTCGGTGGTCTCGGTGGTCTCTGTGGTCTCGGTGGTCTCTGAGGTCTCGGTGGTCTCTGTGGTCTCGGTGGTCTCGGTGGTCTCGGTGGTCTCTGTGGTCTCTCTGGTCTCTCTGGTCTCTCTGGTCTCGGTGGTCTCTGTGGTCTCGGTGGTCTCTGAGGTCTCGGTGGTCTCTGTGGTCTCGGTGGTCTCTCTGGTCTCGGTGGTCTCGGTGGTCTCTGTGGTCTCGGTGGTCTCTGAGGTCTCGGTGGTCTTTGTGGTCTCTGTGGTCTCGGTGGTCTCGGTGGTCTCTGTGG
>CAKAKS010000017.1:194816-217316 GCA_916700875.1 Sebastes aleutianus | reverse complement strand
CATCCATCCTCTGAATGCTCTAGGTCTCTAGTTTGATCCATCCATCCTCTGATTGCTCTAGGTCTCTAGTTTGATCCATCCATCCTCTGAATGCTCTAGGTCTCTAGTTTGATCCATCCATCCTCTGAATGCTCTAGGTCTCTAGTTTGATCCATCTATCTTCTGAATGCTCTAGGTCTCTAGTTTGATCCATCCATCCTCTGAATGCTCTAGGTCTCTAGTTTGATCCATCCATCCTCTGATTGCTCTAGGTCTCTAGTTTGATCCATCCATCCTCTGAATGCTCTAGGTCTCTAGTTTGATCCATCCATCCTCTGATTGCTCTAGGTCTCTAGTTTGATCCATCCATCCTCTGAATGCTCTAGGTCTCTAGTTTGATCCATCCATCCTCTGAATGCTCTAGATCTCTAGTCTGATCCATCCATCCTCTGAATGCTCTAGGTCTCTAGTTTGATCCATCCATCCTCTGAATGCTCTAGATCTCTAGTCTGATCCATCCATCCTCTGAATGCTCTAGGTCTCTAGTTTGATCCATCTATCTTCTGAATGCTCTAGGTCTCTAGTTTGATCCATCCATCCTCTGAATGCTCTAGGTCTCTAGTTTGATCCATCCATCCTCTGAATGCTCTAGGTCTCTAGTTTGATTCATCCATCCTCTGAATGCTCTAGATCTCTAGTCTGATCCATCCATCCTCTGAACGCTCTAGGTCTCTAGTTTGATCCATCCATCCTCTGAATGCTCTAGGTCTCTAGTTGGATCCATCCATCCTCTGAATGCTCTAGGTCTCTAGTTTGATCCATCCATCCTCTGAATGCTCCAGGTCTCTAGTTTGATCCATCTATCTTCTGAATGCTCTAGGTCTCTAGTTTGATCCATCCATCCTCTGAATGCTCTAGGTCTCTAGTTTGATCCATCCATCCTCTGATTGCTCTAGGTCTCTAGTTTGATCCATCTATCTTCTGAATGCTCTAGGTCTCTAGTTTGATCCATCCATCCTCTGAATGCTCTAGGTCTCTAGTTTGATTCATCCATCCTCTGAATGCTCTAGATCTCTAGTCTGATCCATCCATCCTCTGAACGCTCTAGGTCTCTAGTTTGATCCATCCATCCTCTGAATGCTCTAGGTCTCTAGTTGGATCCATCCATCCTCTGAATGCTCTAGGTCTCTAGTTTGATCCATCCATCCTCTGAATGCTCCAGGTCTCTAGTTTGATCCATCTATCTTCTGAATGCTCTAGGTCTCTAGTTTGATCCATCCATCCTCTGAATGCTCTAGGTCTCTAGTTTGATCCATCCATCCTCTGATTGCTCTAGGTCTCTAGTTTGATCCATCCATCCTCTGATTGCTCTAGGTCTCTAGTTTGATCCATCCATCCTCTGAATGCTCTAGGTCTCTAGTTTGATCCATCCATCCTCTGAATGCTCTAAGTCTCTAGTTTGATGAATCCAGTGGGCTGATTGGATCCACCAGAGTCTCAGCTTTACAGTGAGACACAATTAATGGAATTCGAGACGGTTTCGGGACCCCAGGATGCAGAAATATTCAAATATGGGAGACAATAACTCATTTATCTGCATGTGATTCTCATAAAGTGGGCATGTCTGTAAAGGGGAGACTCGTGGGTACCCATAGAACCCATAGAACCCATTTACATTCAGTTATCTGGAGGTCAGAGGTCAAGGGACCCCTTTGAAAATGGCCATGGCCAACATTTAGTGTAACTTTGTTATGTTTTAACCTACAAAGTACCTCATAACTAAAGCTGTCAGCTTGTAGCGGAATAAAAACTAAGGATGCACCGATACCAGTATCGGGTATCGGGTCCGATACTGTGCTCATGTACTCGCAAAACGGCTCCAATACCACTTTATGGTGGAGCGCCTGACCCCGCTGGGCCGGGATCCCAACTCAGGCAGGGCAAACACCGGCCCTCACTTTCATCGCTCCACGGGGTTTAGCTTCCACCCTCTGACTCGTGCGTGAGTTAGACTCCTTGGTCCGTGTTTCAAGACGGGTCGGATCGGTTGCCGACATCCCCGCAGACCCCTGGCGTCTTTTACGTGGTCAGACGCGGTTGGGCCACACTGAGGACAGTCCGCCCCGGTGACACTTTGTCCACGGCCCCGGGAAGCACCTTCACCCTGAGCCTTTCCAAGCCGACCTAGAGCCGGTGGCGGCGCACCGCCTCGTATGCGGGACTCCCCAACCTGCTGTGTGTCGCTCACACCCTCCAGCTGGCTGTTAACGAGGGTCTTTAGACACAGAGAAGTACTCATATCGGTACTCGTATCAGTACTCGGTATCGGTACTCGGTATCGGAGAGTACCCAGATGGAAGTACTTGTACTCGGTCTGAAAAAAAGTGGCACTGGTGCATCACTAGTAAAAAGTATAAAAAGGAAATGCTCAAGCAAAGTAAAAGTAACTCATAATTGTAGTTAAGTACAGTACATGAGTAAATGTACTTCTGTTGTGTAAATGAAATGATTTGACCGGTTGTCTTTAACAGTATATGATGATCAGTCATGTGATCATCGTGGTGGTTGCTGTCCAGACGTGTCCCGTACAGGGCGCTTCAAACAGTCCATCGACAGAGTTCTCTCTCAGGTTCGGTGTTGGTGTGGAGTCGGGTTGAACTAACCTGCGTTCACAGTTCTAATGTGGCCCGCCGACCCAGAGTTCTCTCTCAGGTTCGGTGCTGGTGTGGAGTCGGGTTGAACTAACCTGCGTTCACAGTTCTAATGTGGCCCGCCGACCCAGAGTTCTCTCTCAGGCTCTGTGCTGATGTGGAGTCGGGTTGAACTAACCTGCGTTCACAGTTCTAATGTGGCCCGCCGACCCAGAGTTCTCTCTCAGGTTCGGTGCTGATGTGGAGTCGGGTTGAACAGCAGTAAAGTGCGTCCTGCGGTGCGTGAGCGTCTGACCTGCATAGCGAGCGGAGAGGCTGCACAGCTCAGCATTAACAACCACTAACTTTGGTTGAGTCACAGAGACCTTCTGTCACAGCAGATGGACCGCTTCCAGCCTTTAGAACCTGATGAATAAATCATATATTCTAATAATATTCCTGTAATATCCACATTTTACAGTGTGAGCAGTTCTCCGGGGCTGAAGCGGGCTGCACTTCACCTGCTGCTCTGTTGTACTCCGGCTCACTCTAATGCAGCCTGGCAACAAGCAGGGGACTCTGACTGAGTACACGTACAAGTACCACAAGTACTTCTAACTCTGAGGTACTACATAGATTGTACACTGTACTCCTCTACAGTTATGACAGCTGTGGTTACTAGTTTAGTTACTGTGATTAACACATCCCAGTTATTCCTGTTAGGCATCAACACTTCCCCAAATATTTATAACAGATGGATTAAATTATAGATTAACGACTTCTTTATCACATAAATACAGAATAATAAACATTACAAATGTACTGGGACCTGTTAGTGTCTCGTTTGTCCGACCAACAGTGAATAAAAATGAATTTACAGCTCCGGTAAGATGAGAAAAAGCAGCGAATCCTCCCAACTGAGGAGCTGGGAACCAGAGAACGATGACTTCAGCTGTTATTCACTGTTCAAACCAGTCGACTGAGCGACTAATCGACTGATCGTTGCAGCTCTAGAAGGTTTAGAAAAGAGGAAAACAGTAAACAAAGTTCATTTTAACATGTGAATGTAGCAGCTGTGAACTCAGATAACAACACGTCTTCTGTCTCCACCACAGAGACAACGAGACGCTTGACGAGTTTAAGTCTTCACATTATTTCACTGTGAGCCTGAAAACCTCCGTGTAGAGAGACGGAGTGTTTAACAGCAGCTACTGCAGAACCACCAGCATTATGTTCAGTGTTAGTGGTGAACTCATCCTCCGTCTGCTGGGATGTAAGACGCAGCTTTGAGCTGAAGTCGTGGTGTTTCAGACGCCGTTATGAATGGATGGAGGACAGCTGGTGGTAACACGCCAAGAAACACAACAAGAAGCAGTCAAATAAAGACCTGGGTTCGGGTTAGTTAGACTCTCTTGGGTTCGGGTTAGTTAGACTCTCTTGGGTTCGGGTTAGTTAGACTCTCTTGGGTTCGGGTTAGTTAGACTCTCTTGGGTTAGGGTTAGTTAGACTCTCTTGGGTTAGGGTTAGTTAGACTCTCTTGGGTTAGGGTTAGTTAGACTCTCTTGGGTTCGGGTTAGTTAGACTCTCTTGGGTTCGGGTTAGTTAGAGTCTCTTGGGTTAGGGTTAGTTAGACTCTCTTGGGTTCGGGTTAGTTAGACTCTCTTGGGTTCGGGTTAGTTAGACTCTCTTGGGTTCGGGTTAGTTAGACTCTCTTGGGTTAGGGTTAGTTAGACTCTCTTGGGTTAGGGTTAGTTAGACTCTCTTGGGTTAGGGTTAGTTAGACTCTCTTGGGTTCGGGTTAGTTAGACTCTCTTGGGTTCGGGTTAGTTAGAGTCTCTTGGGTTAGGGTTAGTTGGACTCTGAGGATACACACCGCTGATCCCGGGGAAAGGCTGAGTTCTTCCTGGTTCTGTTCCTTCTTCTTCTGTGGTGGTAATTAATACTGTGTCTGTGTCTCTTTGTGGAACAGGAGGCCTTTTCCCCACCGGCTCCCACGAGTACGAGGTGTTTCGCTTCGCCCTGGCCCAGCAACAGGATGTCCCCAAACTGGTTCCACAGGTGGACATGGTGGACACGGGGAGCAGCTTCGCCATGACCTACGCCTGTAAGTTCACACACTAACGACCTCTAATGACCTCTAACGACCTCTAACGATCACTAACGATCTCTAACGATCTCTAACGATCTCTAACAATCACTAACGACCTCTAACGACCTCTAACAATCACTAACGACCTCTAACAATCACTAACGATCTCTAACGATCTCTAACAATCACTAACGGCCTCTAACGATCTCTAACGGTCTCTAACGATCACTAACAATCACTAACGATCACTAACAATCACTAACGACCTCTAACAGTCTCTAACGATCACTAACAATCACTAACGACCTCTAACGGTCTTTAACGATCACTAACAATCACTAACGACCTCTAACGATCTCTAACTGTCTCTAACAATCACTAATGACCTCTAACAACCACTAACGGTCTGTAATGGTCTCTAACGATCACTAACGATCTCTAACGATCATTAACGATCACTGACGATCTCTAACGATCACTGACGATCTCTAACGATCTCTAACGGTCTTTAACGATCTCTAACGATCACTGACGATCTCTAATGGTCTCTAACGATCACTAACGATCTCTAACGATCTCTAACGATCACTGACGATCTCTAACGATCTCTAACGGTCTTTAACGATCTCTAACGATCACTGACGATCTCTAATGGTCTCTAACGATCACTAACGATCTCTAACGATCTCTAACGATCTCTAACGGTCTTTAACGATCTCTAACGGTCTTTAACGATTTCTAACAATCACTAATGACCTCTAACAACCACTAACAATCACTAACGATCTCTAACGATCACTAACGATCTTTAACGATCTCTAACGGTCTCTAACGATCACTAATGACCTCTAACAACCACTAACAATCTCTAATGATCTCTAACGATCACTAACCATCTCTAACGACCGCTAACGATCTATTACGGTCTCGAACAATCTCTAACGATCACTAATGACCTCTAACAACCACTAACGATCTCTAACGACCGATAACGATCTCTTACATCTCTTACGGTCTCGAACTATCTCTAATGGTCTCTAACGATCACTAACGATCACTAACGACCTCTAATGTTCACGAACGATCTTTAACGATCACTAACGACCTCTAACGTTCACTAATGATCTCTAACGACCTCTAACGATCTCTAACGACCTCTAGCTCAGGTACTCTGTTCGCTACCTGCTCAGGTACTCCTGGTACTACTACAGGTACTACTACTACTTCACTCAGAGCAGCTGTCAGTAGTCTCCGTGTATATTCAGTCTGTCCTCAGTACTCCTCGGTTCTCCTCAGTACTCCGGAGCTCTCCTCAATACTCCTCAGTACTCCTCAGTACTCCGGAGCTCTTCTCAGTACTCCTCAGTACTCCGCAGTACTCCGCAGTACTCCGCAGTACTCCTCAGTACTCCTCAGTACTCCGCAGCTCTCCTCAGTACTCCTCAGTACTCCGCAGTACTCCTCAGTACTCCTCAGTACTCTGCAGCTCTCCTCAGCTCTCCTCAGTACTCCTCAGTACTCCTCAGTACTCCGCAGTACTCCTCAGTACTCCTCAGTACTCCTCAGTACTCCGCAGCTCTCCTCAGCTCTCCTCAGCACTCCTCAGTACTCCTCAGTACTCCGCAGTACTCCTCAGTACTCCTCAGTACTCTGCAGCTCTCCTCAGCTCTCCTCAGTACTCCTCAGTACTCCTCAGTACTCCTCAGTACTCCTCAGTACTCCGCAGCTCTCCTCAGTACTCCTCAGTACTCCGCAGTACTCCTCAGTACTCCTCAGTACTCTGCAGCTCTCCTCAGCTCTCCTCAGTACTCCTCAGTACTCCTCAGTACTCCGCAGTACTCCTCAGTACTCCTCAGTACTCCTCAGTACTCCGCAGCTCTCCTCAGCTCTCCTCAGCACTCCTCAGTACTCCTCAGTACTCCGCAGTACTCCTCAGTACTCCTCAGTACTCCTCAGCTCTCCTCAGCACTCCTCAGCACTCCTCAGTACTCCGCAGTACTCCTCAGTACTCCTCAGTACTCCTCAGTACTCCGCAGCTCTCCTCAGTACTCCGCAGCTCTCCTCAGTACTCCTCAGTACTCCGCAGTACTCCTCAGTACTCCTCAGTACTCATCAGTACTCATCAGTACTCCGCAGTACTCCTCAGTACTCCTCAGTACTCCTCAGTACTCCTCAGTAGTTAAATGGAGTTTTTTCCTGCAGTAGTCTGGTTCAGGTGACATGAAGCTCTCTGACCTCTGACCTCTGACCTCTGACCTGATGTTCAGGACCATGTGTGTAAATGTGTTCAGTGTTGAGCTGGACTTTGATTGACAGCTGTCAGGACTCTCCTCGCATCACTTCCTGTCACAACTAAACGTGAACGAGCTTTAAACCCAACACTGGAGACACTTCCTGCTGCTGGTCTGGGGTCTGGTCTGGGATCCGGTCTGGGATCTGGTCTGGAATCTGGTCTGGAATCCGGTCTGGGATCCGGTCTGGGATCCGGTCTGGGATCCGGTCTGGGATCCGGTCTGGGATCTGTGTCACGCAGCTGTCATGTTCATTATATAGACGGACACACACACATATATATATATATATATATAATGCAGAGCCAGCTACCTGCCTCATCATCATCATCATCCTCATCATCATCATCATCATCATCATCCTCATCATCATCCTCATCATCATCATCATCATCATCATCATCATCATCCTCAGACAGTCAGTGACTAACTAACCTGTCTCACATTATTTCATTCGTCTTTGTGTACGTCTTCCTGTCTGCATATATATTTCCTGTGTTTGATATTTCCTCTCTGTTGTTCCTTTGACTCGATGCCTTCACGCTGTTATTATCATATTTATGCTGATTAAGCAACGGCGCTGTTGTTTACTTCTCCTTTATTATCTGCACTTAAAGTCCAGGAGACACGTCCTCTGAGCTCCGTTCAGACAGAGACACGTCCTCTGAGCTCCGTTCAGACAGAGACTCCTGACTCAGTGAGACACCAACGGAGTCTGTCCTCAGCAGATAAAGTGCAGCATTAACCCTCTGTGTTCCTGACAGTAGTCCTGAATCCTCAGCAGCATTAACCCTCTGTGTTCCTGACAGTAGTCCTGAATCCTCAGCAGCATTAACCCTCTGTGTTCCTGACAGTAGTCCTGAATCCTCAGCAGATAAATAGCAGCTTTAACTCTTTGTTCTCCTCACTGTAGGGATTTCGCAGTAACAGGTTTGGTTATTAGCAAATCAATTAATAAATAATAATAGAATTATTAATATTAATAAAGATTATCAATAAACATTAATAATAAACGGGGCACCACCCTGGAATCAGGGACCAATAACCAAAACGTTAATATAGTCTCATTATATATGCTAAACTATCAATTTGAAACGTTGATTAATAATTAAATTAATAACTATAACCAAAATAGATAGTAAAGGTTGAAGGATATCGGAGTTCTTGACATAGCAGAGGTTGACATTATTCACTCTTGTACAACATTAAACAGACCAGCATGTATATTCCACAAACATTTATTTACAAGATAATAAAGGTGTAAAACACAATATTAATCTAACTAAATAACTAAACTAAACAAACCAAACAAAGTGTGTAAGCATGCGTGTGTGTGTGTGTGTGTGAGAGACAGAGAGAGAGAGAGAGAGAGAGAGAGAGAGAGAGACACTGTAAAACTACAAAGATGGCGGGATCAAAGATGGCCGCCAACATGTCACCACATGGCCTCTTTGTTCTTCTGAGCACATGTGCTCAGGAAGGACAGAGAGGGGGGGGGGGGGGGTGGTGTGGGGGTTAAGATTATCTGAAGCTGTATGTTTATGTTTAACTAATTCACAGTTTCTGTATGTGATCTTAATGTGTGTCAGATAATGCAGTGGGTTAGAAAAGATGGTTAGTTTGCATGCAAGACCTTGTCTATGTGAAGCATAAACTAAACACATCAGATGTGGCGAAGCCACCTACCCAAATATCAAATACAAATAATATCACAACAGTCAAACTCAATGAATAACATTAAACCAAATCAATACAAGTACATTCTAGAAATCAAAGTTGAACATTCTTGCTCAGCCATGTGTAATTGCTAATGCTAAGGTAAACCCAGTACGTTACCAATCCATGGAAGAAAAGGGTTTGTAATTCCATGTGTTGAAGTTGTGGTTCCAAGTCAAAGATGTCGTCTTTGCTGTGCTCTAATCAAGTTGTGCAGATTGGAGGAAGCTGATCGCTCCAATACTTTCTTCCCAGCAGCTTGATAGCTTGGTGCTCACTTCCTTGCGGTTGTTGCTTGAAGTTAGTTGGTAAAAAGGCAGGCCCTCGCGTCCTCTGCCTTAGAGGTTCCTTGTGTTGCCATGTCTGTTTCCTAACAGGCCATAGATCAGAGAAGAGCTGCTTCTGGTCAAGAGAGCAGCAGCTCACCTCCACAGGTCAGGAAGTGAGAGGAGAAGGGCAGAAAGAGGAGGAACAAAGAGATTCCTCTGGTTTTGTCCTGGGTGAATTTCACACCTATGTGTGAATGCTACAGTAGCCAATGGCTGCTGAGCTGAGTCCATGGGTCAAGGATCATGTTACTGAGTTCATTGTCTTTGCCACCAGTAATAGTGGGTCCCTACATCCCCCCTTTTGGTCTTAAGATGTGTATCATCCTTCAAGAGCAAAACAGAAGGTTGAACAGTTCACAGGTCCTTGGAACAACCTGGGGGTTGTACAGTCCAATCCCTGGGGACAACTCAAAGGTTGTTAAATCCATGATTGAAAAAGTTCATTCAACAGTTCATTCAATTTTGTAACGTCTGGGCAGTTCATTAACAACTGGGCATTGGTTAAGACTATCTATCTTGGCTAAGCAAGAACAGTCCCTAAGTTACAAATAAAACCAGATAAACAACAACAACAGCATTGTATAAAATACATAACTAGTGTTTCTCTGTTAGTTATAGGGTTAGTGACGAACAGGAATGTTAGAGGTGTAAAGTTGTTAAGGTGAGATGCGGAGAGTGTCACCTAAAACAATGCGGAAAGGTGTATGACTGGCTCTGTACAGTCATAATGTGGTATCCTAAGCTAGTGTTGTGCACTAGTGATCTCTAAACAAGATACTACCAAGGAGTTGGTCCAAGTGTACTTGTAAAGTTGGACAGTGGTGTCTGAGTTGAGTTTTTGCTGTTGCTAACAAACTCAAGTTTTCCCTAGTAACTGCAAAAGAGGAAAGGAAAATTAAGGCACCGTGATCTAGCGTCAGTCTCACTGTTAACTAGGTGTTAGCTAGTACCGTGGGAAGATAACTCTGGATCTCTCGTGCTTAACTCGTGGCTCAGGGCTGTAACGCTCCAGGTAGCCAGAGGCAGAGAGGCACTCAGAGTAGCTATCACTGTCTGCTAGATTATGTCCATGCTCTGAACCTTGTTCAGAGTCTGAACTGTGGTCAGAGATGCTGTGGTCATCGTCAGACCGGTCACGCCAATTCTGGGACAGAATTTCAGAGTATGGCTTTCTAACACTTCTGTTGTGTGAATGCCTATCTCTACGCAACTGGGGGACATGGCGGTTACGCTCAGTGTCCTTATGCAGCCTTTTGTGACCCCCCCTTCGACCTGTTGTGAAGGTGGTCTTTTGAGGTGGCAGATCTGCTTGACACGTCAGTGTTTGAGCTGGTGCGCTCAGTTGGTTTGCCCCCCCTTTTGGAGATGACCAGAGATTCCCAAGCTATCTGTGTCATCTTCCTTATCTCACACAGTGAGGGGTTACCCTGATGCGTCCTGAGTACGACGTGAGTGCGTACACATGGGTGCAGGTTTTCGCAAAAACAAGGACTTGAAGAAGGTGTTTTCTTCAAAGCCTGGCGCATTCTTACCTTGGAAGTATGCATGCCTTAAACGTTTGTAGTAATCTCTAGGATTCTCACTACGTGAATGTTTAATTTGAATGGCTGCAAACAACGCTGAGGTCTCGTCAGCAGTAGAAGAGAATTCTTCTATCAGTGCATGATGAAGCTCACTATAGTCATTTCTGACACTGGGAGGTTGTGACTGTATAAACTTGTGCACAGCTTTAGAGCTGGTTTTCCACACAAGTTTAACTTTCTCCCTTTGAGTGGCGTGTGTTAAGTCAATTAGATTGTGATCTAATTCCTTAAAATAGTCATCAATGTGTTGATCACAGTTGTCTGGATCAAAACATTCAATGTCTTTAGCTATGAAATCAAGCACTTCATGACAGGGACTCTGTGGGGTCCTTTCTGCTGAAGGCAAGACTAAATTAGCATTACAATGCACTGGTGCATCACATGCTAAAGTCCTCTCTGACTGAGAAGCAGAGGCTGAACAGCTGTCATCACCCTTGTGACAGAGTGGAAAGGAGGCTGAACAGGCTGAACTTTTGGAGGGAGGAGCACAGATGAAAGTGTCATGTCTCGGTGGCTGAGAATAACATGTGGCAGGATATCTTCTTGAAGATAAACTACATGTGTCTTCACTGTCAGTTTCACAACAATAAGAAGTCAGGTAGCTGTTCACTCTTTCTCTCAGTGGAGGTTGAGGAGCTGACTTCATTCCCAAGGACTTTGAGTCGGTTGGAAATCCTTCACTTCTGAGTGGAGAGGGAGTTAACCTCTCATCAAGTGAGGAGTGTGAATCTGAGTAACCAGAATCACAGTGACTGACAGACTGTGGTGGGGCGAGATGTTCTAATCTAAGCCCTAACAATTTCTCTTTGTGTTGACAAAGATCTAACTCTGCTGAATGCAGGTCTTCTAAGTAACGCATGGCTTTCTTATTAGCTGTCTGAACTTCATGGAGGAGATCAGCATTTTGCGTTCTTAGGCTATCTACCTCTTTTTCCAGGGCTGCTTTGCTCTGAATGGCAAGACTAGTTTGCCTGTGGAAAATCAGAAGCAAGCATTTTAACAATGAGTCTTTGGATGCGGTCTGCGCATCACACCTGTCTGTGAGGAGCGATTCTATTTCTTTCCTGCACTCACTGAAACTCAACCTGCTGATGAGTTCAGGGCAGCCAGGGTTTAGGCTCTGTGCTAGGGAAGAAATAAAAAGCTCTACACAGGGGTTCTCCATTGTTATACCTGGAATGGAGGGTGAAACTAAACAGGATGTCTAGTACAAAACAAAACAATGTTGTTGGCTATGGTGTTGCGTTGGCAGACACCTTGTAGTGTAGCTTGGGAGGTAGATTAGCCTAACAACAATGCACTGGCCTACACTATGGGGGGTAGCTTCCTGTGGAGGTGGGGTAGCTACAGCACAAACTAGTGACTAGTGGACATCAAACAAAAGGGGCCAGTAAAGTAAACAAAGGTTTACAAAAGAAGTTTGCTTACACACAACATGCACTAACTGAGATGCAGGGCAGTAACAGTTGTGATGATGTCTCTTAAAGGTGACTCAAGCTGGAACACGTGGAAGTAACAGCTAGGTGCAAACTTATATCACAGGGCTGTTAGCACACTGTGGCTCTATTTAACCCACTCAGGCTGGAATGCTTGGCAGTTACACAGCCAGGTACAAGCTCTCTATGTTACACAGGGCCGGTGGCACGCTGTGTCATTAAAGGAACACTTAGATTACAGCAAATATGACAACTAGACCAGATTGCATTGAATACTTGGTATTCAAATGCTGAACCAAAATCTTTCAAGTTCTACAGCGTAGGTTAACTTGAATTAGCAGCAAAAACAATCTCTTAAAATTAACACTATGAAGGCTTAAAGTGTTAATCATCAAAATCTCTCAAATAAATCATTCTAACCACAATGTACTTGTTTAAAAGTACAGCTGGAATTCTACTCCTGTGGAAGACTAGTGGTGTAGAATGTAAACAGTTTTGGTTTGTTTAGAAGTGGAATATGAATTTTTTGTTTTTGACAAAAACTTATGCTGAAAATTAACATTGCACAATTATGAACAATTTGCCAACAATAATACAATGCCTCACACGGGGCACCAACATGTAGGGATTTGGCAGTAACAGGTTTGGTTATTAGCAAATTAATTAAATAATAATAGAATTATTAATATTAATAAAGATTATCAATAAACATTAATAATAAACGGGGCACCACCCTGGAATCAGGGACCAATAACCAAAACGTTAATATAGGCTCATTATATATGCTAAACTATCAATTTGGAACATTGATTAATAATTAAATTAATAACTATAACCAAAATAGAAAGTAAAGATTGAAGGATATCGGAGTTCTTGACATAGCAGAGGTTGGCATTATTCACTCTTGTACAACATTAAACAGACCAGCATGTATATTCCAACAAACATTTATTTACAAGATAATAAAGGTTTAAAACACAATATTAATCTAACTAAATAACTAAACTAAACAAACCAAACAAAGTGTGTAAGCATGCGTGTGTGTGTGTGTGTGTGAGAGAGAGAGAGAGAGAGAGAGAGAGAGAGAGAGAGAGAGAGAGAGAGAGAGAGAGAGAGAGAGAGAGAGAGACTGTAAAACTACAAAGATGGCGGGATCAAAGATGGCTGCCAACATGTCACCACATGGCCAATTTGTTCTTCTGAGCACATGTGCTCAGGAAGGGCAGAGAGGGGGGTGATGTGGGGGTTAAGATTATCTGAAGCTGTATGTTTATGTTTAACTAATTCACAGTTTCTGTATGTGATCTTAATGTGTGTGAGATAATGCAGTGGGTTAGAAAAGATGGTTAGTTTGCATGCAAGACCTTGTCTATGTGAAGCATAAACTAAACACATCAGATGTGGTGAAGCCAGCTACCCAAATACAAATAACTACAAATAATAACCCAACAGTTAAACTCAATGAATAACATTAAACCAAATCAATACAAGTACATTCTAGAAATCAAAGTTGAACAGTCTTGCTCAGCCATGTGTAATTGCTACTGCTAAGGTAAGCCCAGTACGTTACCAATCCATGGAAGAAAAGGGTTTGTAATTCCATGTGTCGAAGTTGTGGTTCCAAGTCAAAGATGTTGTCTTTGCTGTGCTCAAATCAAGTTGTGCAGATTGGAGGAAGCTGATCGCTCCAATACTTTCTTCCCAGCAGCTTGATCGCTTGGTGCTAACTTCCTTGCGGTTGTTGCTTGAAGTTAGTTGGTAAAAAGGCAGGCTCTCGCGTCTTCTGCCTTAGAGGTTCCTTGTGTTGCTGTGTCTGTTTCCTAACAGGCCATAGATCAGAGAAGAGCTGCTTCTGGTCAAGAGAGCAGCAGCTCACCTCCACAGGTCAGGAGGTGAGAGGAGAAGGAGCAGGAAAGAGGAGGAACAAAGAGATTCCTCTGGTTTTGTCCTGGGTGAATTTCACACCTACGTGTGAATGCTACAGTAGCCAATGGCTACAGAGCTGAGTCCATGGGTCAAGGATCATGTTACTGAGTTCGTGTGGTCACCTCCCACCAGTCACATTGGTGAGTCCCTACATCACTCTGTTATTGTTGTACTTAAAGTCATAATCTCAAAGATTGTGTGTGATGTAATCAGAGCTTCTCTGTGCTTTTAGTGCATGTTAGTGCTTGTTAGTGCATGTGAGCTAGCTCACGGCCGCCGCTCTGCGCTGCTCTCGTACGGCGGTTACAGCTGATGACGGCGTCCCGACGGACGGCGTCGTCGTGGCAGTGTAGCGCCCCCCCCCCAGGTTAACGCTGTTAGCTCTGTCGGCTCGGTCGCTGTTGTTTTCACTGTTAGCGCTGTTAGCATTGTTAGCTGTTAGCCTCCGGCTCAGCTGTTGCCATGTTGAGAGCCGTGCGGAGGCAATAGAAATACTCCCTAAGCTCCGAAAAGTTCCTTTGAACCGTTCTGCCGTCCGTGCAGCCGACACAAACCACAGACGAAGGATTAGTCTGCGATGACGCACAGTGACTAACGCTAAACTACAGCATGTTAGCATGCTAACACGCTAAACTACAGCATGTTAGCATGCTAACATGCTAAACTACAGCATGTTAGCATGCCAAGACGCTAAACTACGGATGGTGAAGATGGTAAACATTATACCTGCTGAACATTAGCATGTTAGCATGCTAACATTAGCAGTTAGCTCAAAGTGCAGCCTCACAGAGCCACTAGCATGACTGCAGGCCGGGTTTCACATAAACATCCTTTAGGGTAAGTTATGGTGAACGCGGCAGCAGATGGCGTGATGTGCTCCGACAGCTACAGACCGCTACCAGAGAGGAAACAGACCAGGGTTCAACATTAAGAAGCAGCCAACCATTCAAGTTTTCACTTTAAATATAAAGAGTATCCTCTGAGCAGCAGAGAGCCAAAGAGCTCACATTAACTCACCGCCTCCCAGAGGTGTAGATGAAGACGGAGGAGGAGGAGGAGGAGGAGGAGGAGGAGGAGGAGGAAGCTCGGCTGCCAGGACTTCCCTTATCAGGAGGCTCCAGATTGAGCTGACAGAAGGATAGTACAGCACTGCCCCGCTCCCCATAGTTAGGCTTTTTTATTGTTTATTGGTGTAGAAAATGCAGAATAAAGAATGCAGCATCACGTTGGGAACATTTGGGCTGAAGCCCGGTGGACAGAGAGCACAGAGCTGGTGACACTTTGCCCTTCAGTACTCGGTTGTAGTTTCACGCTCAGTTGAATGCCTCCGATGTGAAATGAGGATAAAGTGCAGCTGCATGTATCGCCTGGAAGGACGTTTATCTTCCACAACACTATCTGGCACATAATGAGGAGAAGGAGGAGTCGCTGTTCAGATACCAGGAGAAGGGATTATCTTTAATTAATAATCTTAAACTGTAGTTTCATGTCAGACAAAACAGAAGATCAGATGTTACAGTCACAGTCAGGAGATAAAGAGGTTTAAATCCTCTGAGGAGCTGAAGAGAGAGAACACATGAAACACTGTTGGGCTCCAGCAGCGCAGTCAAAGACAAGAGAAAGAATTAAAGATAGATCATATAGAGACAGCCGCTGCCGCCATCTTGGACTGAAACCACCACTGAGTGTGTGTCCGTGGATGTTTAAAGAGACGTCTGTAGATCAGAGGAGAGAAATCAACTTCCCAGTAAGGAACACTCTAATATCCCTCATTTAAATCATGATGTCCTGAAAGTAGTAACAAGAACTAACAGCTGAATCCAGAGTTATGTTCCTCGCCATAATGAACGCTGATCAGACCCACGGGACCGCACCGCCCTGCACCGCCCCGCACCGCACAGCACCGCCCAGCACCGCCCAGCACAGCCCCACAACGCCCAGCACCACCCTGCACCGTCCTGCACCGTCCTGCACCGCCCCGCCCAGCACCGCCCTGCACCACCCTGCACCGTCCTGCACCGTCCTGCACCGCCCCGCCCAGCACCGTCCTGCACCGCCCCGCACCGTCCTGCACCGTCCTGCCTCGTGTCTCTCTGTAGGAGGACGTTTTACTGGCGTCTGGTCGTGTCTGTCAGTCCAACATGGCGGAGGTGTAGCTCTGCTGATGTTGACGTGGAACCAACTGTTGACTTCAGTTTACGTTCTTTGCAGCTACTAAACTGTCAGCTGACTTTCTTCTTCTACTGCTCATTAACAGCAGCTGACTTTCTTCTTCTACTGCTCAATAACAGCAGCTGGCGGAGCTTGAAGTGGTTGGACGGAGGCTGGTTTGTGTAGCAGAGTGAATTGTGGGTAATTCTCTGTGGACGACTGAAATGTAAACGTAGACGTGGAGGCGGCAGAGACGAGACTCTGAGCAGACAGATGGGATTTAAACCTGCAACTCTGTGTGTGTGTGTGTGTGTGTGTGTGTGTGCGTGCGTGCGTGCGTGCGTGCGTGCGTGCAGATTATTGCTGTGATGCCTGGGAGGCAGCAGTTGCCTAAATGACTTTAGCCTCAGTGAGTGTGACTCGTGTGCTGAGTGTGTGTTTGTGTGTGTGTGTGTGTGTGTGTGTGTGTGTGTAGCCCTGAGGAAAGCAGCAGCTATTTAATCTATTATTCAGCGTCGCCACTAAACACATTAATGAGAGCCAGAGGTTGAGACTCTGTTTGTTTACGGTCCAGCTGTCGACGCCTCACATCTGTAAACACGGAACGACGTCATCGATCCGTACCTGAACACAGCGGAGCATCAACTGATCTGTTCAGTCTGTAGCTTCATTAGCTAGCTGATTAGCACGCTAGCTAACAGTATGTGGACGGGTATTGTTTGCATACTTGTGCCGATTGGCGATCGGATCGTATATCGATGATTGAAGGGAGCGGTTGACGATTTGTTTTTCCTACGCTGACATCGATGCGATTTGCTTTAGTTCCTGGAAAAGTAGTTCCAGGAACTAAAAGGAACAGGAACTTCTTAGTGGAGACGCGGCTTTAGAGGTTTTAGAGACTTTAGAGGTTTTAGAGACGCCCGCTGAGCCCCGTTAACGGAACGAAATCTTTCATTCCAGTTTGCCTTCGTCTCTTTTCCACGGACCTGACGGTGCTCATCTCGCTCTGCGCTCCATCAGATGAGTTAACGTCTGGATCGTGATGTTCAAGGTCACGCGTCTGTGACCTCTGACCTTCCCGTTGTTGGCTGCTTGTATTGTCAGCGATCACGGAGACTCCAGATAAAACAGAAACTGTCCCGTGTGGAGTGTCGGCTCAGCGGCGTGAAGACAGAACGACGGAGTAGAACGGCGACCCGATGGTTGTCTCCGGGCCGTCCCGTCTCGTCTTCTCAGCAGAGGGAGCGTAAACGGTTGAGCCGCGGGTCGTCGTGAAGGACAATGGCGGTTTATAGACGTCCTCGCCGTTACCCGCCAACAAGCCTTTGCGGTCCCTGTGATGTGATCTAACTGCAGCGTGGAGAGATGGACGGATGTGTCAGGAGGATGAGCGGCTCTGTGGGGAGACGAGGTCTCAGCTGTGCGGCCCGCGGTGCTGTGTTTAAATAAAGCTCCGTCTAAAAGCCCCGGGTGGCGAGGAGCGAGATGTCTGACTGGAGGACCCTCAGCGGGGACGAGGTGAGGTCGGCTCAGTCTCTCCACATCGCCACCGGTGCCCTTCCTCAACCTTCGTCTTCATTAATATGAACTGTCATCAGATGTAAACATCAGTGAGAAGCTGTCTGCTGGTGATGAGATGCAGCGACTGATCCTCCACACATCGATTAACCCTAACCTCCACATCGATTAACCCTAACCTCCACACCGATTAACCCTAACCTCCACATCTCTATTAACCCTAACCTCCACCTCGATTAACCCTAACCTCCACATCTCTATTAACCCTAACCTCCACACCTCTATTAACCCTAACCTCCACATCTCTATTAACCCTAACCTCCACACCTCTATTAACCCTAACCTCCACCTCGATTAACCCTAACCTCCACCTCGATTAACCCTAACCTCCACATCGATTAACCCTAACCTCCACACATCGATTAACCCTAACCTCCACCTCTATTAACCCTAACCTCCACCTCTATTAACCCTAACCTCCACACCGATTAACCCTAACCTCCACATCGATTAACTCTAACCTCCACACCGATTAACCCTAACCTCCACCTCTATTAACCCTAACCTCCACATCGATTAACTCTAACCTCCACACCGATTAACCCTAACCTCCACCTCTATTAACCCTAACCTCCACATCGATTAACCCTAACCTCCACCTCGATTAACCCTAACCTCCACATCGATTAACCCTAACCTCCACATCAATTAACCCTAACCTCCACCTCGATTAACCCTAACCTCCACACATCGATTAACCCACACCGATCAGTTATTGATTATTAACTCTTCATGATGTCGTGTTTTCACTTCAGATGGTTTCTTTGTCTGTTTGTCAGCAGGATTACGGTCAGGACTCCAGCTTCAGGACGTCCCGTCGTCCCGTCCCGTCCCCGTCCCCGTCGTCCCGTCCCGTCGTCCCGTCCCGTCCCCGTCCCCGTCGTCCCGTCGTCCCGTCCCGTCGTCCCTGTCCCGTCGTCACGTCGTCCCCGTCGTCCCGTCCCGTCCCCGTCCCCGTCGTCCCGTCCCGTCGTCCCGTCCCGTCGTCCCTGTCCCGTCGTCACGTCGTCCCGTCCCGTCGTCCCGGGGCCAAAAGAAATATGATCAGGGACGATGAAAATTCATTTTGGGACGAGAGTTGAAAGAAAATTAGAGGGCCGGTTCTTGCAGGGCCGGTTGTAGCAGGGCCGGTTCTTGCAGGGCCGGTTGTAGCAGGGCCGGTTCTTGCAGGGCCGGTTCTAGCAGGGCCGGTTGTAGCAGGGCCGGTTCTTGCAGGGCCGGTTCTAGCAGGGCCGGTTCTTAAAATGAAGCTTAAAATGAACTTAAATAACAGAGTGATGAACATCAGATAACTAGAAGGAGCTCAGACCTCCAGCGAGGCCAGTCAGCTCCTAAAGGTAGTCCCAGTGATGTACCCGTCCTCGTCCTCGTCCTCGTCCTCTTCCTCTTCCTCCTCCTGACAGTCATGCTGGTAGTGTTACTGTAGTCCTGACAACCAGAGCAGAAGAGATGATGTATATCAGCAGAGAGCTCTCAGAGCTCCCTGATTACAGCAGCTCGTGTATTTATGTATTTATAACATGAATTATAATCAGTCCAGCGGTTGGACACATCTGGACCGTCACCACGACGTCGTTGACCTGAACACTAATAGAATGATCCCCAGCAGAGCTCTCAGCATCTGTCGCCTCCCCGCCGCCGCACGACCCTCTGTGATGTCCCGGCGGGACGCCAGCGCTAATGCTAAGAGACGGATACCTCGTTAGCATGATAGCGTTGGCCTCAGGGCACTCGTCTATTGTTAGCATGATAGCATGGCCCCCAGAGAGAAGAGCCAGCCACACACACACACACACACACACACACACACACACACACACACACACACACACACACACACACACACACACACACACACACACACACACACACACACACACACACACACACACACACACACACACACACACACACACACACACACACACACACACACACACACACCCACACACACACACACACACACACACACACACACACACACACACACACACACACACACACACACACACACACACACACACACACACACACACACACACACACACACACACACACACACACACACACACACACACACACACACACACACACACACACACACACACACACACACACACACACACACACACACACACACACACACACACACACACACACACAAGAAACTTTGAGGGATGAAGCCGTCGTGACCTTTGACCCCTTGACCTTTGATTTGAAGGTAGTAATCTAGCAGCACTTAGAGGCTGTTTGAGTGACGTGTGTCTCAGCCAATCACAGGCTGTTGTTAGACGTGATGTACAGAGTGTGTTGGGATGCTTCAGCAGCTCTTATGTGTTGAATCCTAATCGCTGCCTGTGAAGGAGTCCTGCATGGACACTAATCTGATAAAGCCATTGTGTGTTCAGGGATTAACCACGTAAACCTTTAGTGTGAAACAGGAAACTGCTCTTTATCAGTTGAAATGACGTCCGTCTGCCATGAAGATAAGAACACGTTTGTTTAGGTTGACGGACACGGAACGGATATGACGTCACGTTACCCAGACTACCACAATAAAAGATATGACATCACGTTACTCAGACTACCACAATAAAAGATATGACGTCACGTTACCCAGACTACCACAATAAAAGATATGACATCACGTTACTCAGACTACCACAATAAAAGATATGACATCACGTTACCCAGACTACCACAATAAAAGATATGACATCACGTTACTCAGACTACCACAATAAAAGATATGACGTCACGTTACTCAGACTACTGTTGACGTGTTGTTCAGTCCGTTGACGTGTTGTTGAGTCTGTTGATGTGTTGTTCAGTCGGTTGACGTGTTGTTGAGGCCGTTGACGTGTTGTTCAGTCCGTTGACGTGTTGTTGCGTCTGTTGATGTGTTGTTCAGTCCGTTGGCGTGTTGTTGAGTCCGTTGACGTGTTGTTGAGACCGTTGACGTGTTGTTGAGGCCGTTGACGTGTTGTTGAGAGATGAAACAATGAGCTCTGTTTTAATGGTTCTCCTCCTCTTCCTCCTCCTCTTCCTCCTCCTCTTCCTCCCAGTCTGCTCCCAGTTCTCGAAGGGCGTGTACGCCATCATGGGTCTGTACGACCGGCGGACAGTCAACATGCTGATGTCTTTCTGCGGCTCTCTGCACGTCTGCTTCGTCACGCCGTCCTTCCCGGTTCACACCAACAACCAGTTCGTCCTCCAGATGCGTCCCCAGCTACAGGAGCCCCTCATGGCCCTGCTGGACAACTTCTACTGGACCCGGTTCGTCTACATGTACAGCTCCGACTCAGGTGAGGACGCATCATACACTGTCATACCGTCATACGCTTCTGAGAGGTTCATGGTCCGACGCCAGCAGAGCAGGAAGTAGTGACGTTCTTACAAAGCAGTGTAAAGTGAGGATGAGTTGATCTTCATCACAGGCAGGTTCACGTCCCGTCTCATCATATTAGTTATGTTTTATTATTCAATAACCAGGGCAGTTATAACAGGAAACACTGCGTAGTAATAACAGGAATCATCCATCAATATAAAAGGAAGAAGAACTTGTTATAACATGAAAAGGAACAATAAGACTTCCGTACATATCTCTGTTTGATTGTGAGGTTAGATCAGATCAAGGATGGATGGAGTCCAGATACACTTCGTACTGAAACAGTTTGATTCAGAATATATAGAATCCAAAGTTTCACTCTAAATAACTTGATGATAAACTGAATCAAACAAACTTTAACGAGAGAAAACATTATGCAAAGATGTTGACACAAATGTTAACCGAATGTTGAGAAAAGTATTCAATAAACATTAAATAAACATTTAGGCTGTCAACGTAATAACGCTTTAATGCAAATCTGTTTTAACGCCACTAACTTCTAACTTCTAACCTCGACTGCCTGGAGAGAAAGGCTCAAAGCGTGGTAATGTTGCAGGAGGAGGATCCCCTTCAACTAATTTCCTCGGAGGAGTAGCTGATTCAATTTGTTCCTCATTGGGAGTCTTTGGTTCTTCTAGAGAACCTGTATCATGTGAACTCTCATCAACAGAGGAATCAGGGTTGCCTGGAACCTCTAGAACATTTAATTCAACCAATTTTTCAATTAACTTCGCTTTTATTTCTTTTTTTACACTATATTTGGACACTACAATGTTAAAGTGTGCCGCAATGCTAAGTAAGTCGTCTTTACGACATCCCTCAACTTGATCCAAATTAGGACCATTCACAAAATCCTGTAGATTAAATGCCATTTTTACAGAGATTTCCAACTACCACAGTGACTCATCATCAATTTGGTTGTTGAGTTGTTCATGGGAAAAAGATCCCGGACGAGCCCCCATTTGTTACGTCCACTAAGTGGAACAATTACTTAACAACAACCACAGATTAAACAGAGTCAAAGTGAAGTTCAAAAATTAACGATTTATTAAAGGAAAACTAAAGGTTCACAAATGTGGTGGAGGTAGGGACAAAATAGTTGTGCCAAATAATCAAAATTAACAAACCAAAACTAGGCCTAACTAAATCTCTGTCTTCTTTAAACACAACAAACAAAAGGCTGACTAAGTTATCTACAAACAGCAGTTTACAAAACATACAGGGGTTGGCAACAACCACTAAACCTAGTGTTTCTAGACATGACAAAAACCTACGTGCAAAAGTGTACAGGGTACCCCAAACTTACCTATGCCCTCTACCTCCTTACCACAAACCTTATCTTTAATTTCACACTGGAAACAAGTGTCTTCACAAGTCAAATAATTCATTACAAATGAGTCAGAG
>CAKAKS010000017.1:144816-187316 GCA_916700875.1 Sebastes aleutianus | reverse complement strand
AATTGCTGGACGGTTCCTGGTGTCCTCGTTGGAGACATTAATAATATAGAACTGCTGGACGGTTCCTGACGTCCTCGTTGGAGACATTAATAATATAGAACTGCTGGATGATTCCTGGCGTCCTCGTTGGAGACATGTCTGGTGTCCTCTCTGAGTCTCTGTCTGTCCCTCAGGTCTGGTGTCCTCTCTGAGTCTCCGTCTGTCCCTCAGGTCTGGTGTCCTCTCTGACTTCCTGTCTGTCCCTCAGGTCTGTTGTCCTCTCTGACTTCCCATCTGTCCCTCAGGTCCGGTGTCCTCTCTGACTTCCTGTCTGTTCCTCAGGTCTGGTGTCCTCTCTGAGTCTCCGTCTGTCCCTCAGGTTGTCCTCTCTGACTTCCTGTCTGTCCCTCAGGGTGTCCTCTCTTACTTCCCATCTGTCCCTCAGGTCTGGTGTCCTCTCTAAGTCTCCGTCTGTCCCTCAGGTCTGGTGTCCTCTCTGACTTCCTGTCTGTCCCTCAGGTTGTCCTCTCTGACTTCCTGTCTGTCCCTCAGGTTGTCCTCTGACTTCCTGTCTGTCCCTCAGGTTGTCCTCTCTGACTTCCTGTCTGTCCCTCAGGTTGTCCTCTCTGACCTCCTGTCCGTCCCCCAGGTCTGTCCGTCCTCCAGAGGATCTTGGACACGGCGGCGGAGCGGAGCTGGCAGGTGACATCCGTTAACTTGGACTCGTTGACTGAAGCTGCGTTCGTCAAGCTGCTGACGGACCTCGACTACAAGAAGGACTTCCAGATCCTCATCGACTGTGAGCTGGAGAGACTCAGCTCCATCCTCCACCTGGTAAACCTCCACCCTAACCTCCACCCTCAGCTCCATCCTCCACCTGGTAAACCTCCACCCTCTACTCCACCCTAACCTCCACCCTCAGCTCGATCCTCCACCTGGTAAACCTCCACCCTCTACTCCACCCTAACCTCCACCCTAACCTCCACCCTCAGCTCCATCCTCCACCTGGTAAACCTCCACCCTAACCTCCACCCTCAGCTCCATCCTCCACCTGGTAAACCTCCATTGATTGATTGATTGATTGATTGATTGACTGATGTTTGATTGTTTCTGTGGTTTTTACTGTATTGTGATTATGATCCCGGTTCCTCCGGCGGTAGAACCAGAAAGCTCCGAGTCAATGAGAAGAAACACTGATGATGTCGGCGACTTTCTGCTCTGTGAATCTACAAATGGAAGAAGTGAAGGAACCCTTCGTCTTCTCTTCGTCTTCTCTTCGTCTTCTCTTCGTCTTCTCTTCGTCTTCCCTTCGTCTTCCCTTCGTCTTCTCTTCGTCTTCTCGTCTTCCCTTTGTCTTCTCTTCGTCTTCTCTTCTTCCTCTTCGTCTTCTCTTCGTCTTCTCTTCTTCCTCTTCATCTTCTCTTCTTCCTTCCTTATAAAACCAGATTATTGATGTGTTGAACCCAATAACTAGAGAGGAAGAGTTAGAGAGGAAGAGGAGGAGGAGGAGGAGGAGGTGGTGGTGATGAAGATGATGAAGATGAATGTGTTTCATCATCATTAGATGTAATCAGCATCATGTCCTCTTCTGTCCTCAGATTGCTGCTCAGAGGAGGAACCTGAAGAACTACCACTACATCCTGGCCAACCTGGTGAGAGTCAGAACCCGAACCCTGACTGGAGGAGAGGAGGAGCACGGTGTGTGTGTGTGTGTGCACGTCAGCAGGCTCTGATGGATGTATATATATGTGTGTGTGTGTGTGTGTGTGTGTGTGCACACAGGGCTTCCTGGACCTGAACATGACGGAGTTCCAGAAGCTGGGTCCCAACGTGACGGGCCTCCAGCTGGTGAACTGGTCCGATCCAATGGTGGACAAGATGGACCAGGACTGGCTGGACTTCGACAGCAAAGACCTGAAACTGGCCCGCAGGAGGCTCAGGGTACACACACACGCACGCGCGCACGCGCGCGCGCACGCACGCACGCACACACACACACACACACACATTGCATTGACTTACAATCAGAGCTGTCAATCAATTAAAATATTGAATCACTAATTAATCACATGTTTCGTCTGTTCTAAATGAACCTTAAAGTTCCTGTTAGTAACTTGTTCCTCGTATAAATCATTGCTGGTCGGTGTCTCATGGTCGCTCACGTTTAGTTAGCAGTAGTTTATATAACAGTTAGCAGTAGTTTATATAACAGTCAGCAGTAGTTTATATAACAGTTAGCAGTAGTTTATATAACAGTCAGCAGTAGTTTATATAACAGTTAGCAGTAGTTTATATGACAGTCAGCAGTAGTTTATATAACAGTTAGCAGTAGTTTATATGACAGTCAGCAGTAGTTTATATAACAGTTAGCAGTAGTTTATATAACAGTCAGCAGTAGTTTATATAACAGTTAGCAGTAGTTTATATAACAGTCAGCAGTAGTTTATATAACAGTTAGCAGTAGTTTATATAACAGTCAGCAGTAGTTTATATAACAGTTAGCAGTAGTTTATATAACAGTTAGCAGTAGTTTATATAACAGTCAGCAGTAGTTTATATAACAGTTAGCAGTAGTTTATATAACAGTTAGCAGTAGTTTATATAACAGTTAGCAGTAGTTTATATAACAGTCAGCAGTAGTTTATATAACAGTTAGCAGTAGTTTATATAACAGTTAGCAGTAGTTTATATGACAGTCAGCAGTAGTTTATATGACAGTTAGCAGTAGTTTATATAACAGTCAGCAGTAGTTTATATAACAGTCAGCAGTAGTTTATATAACAGTCAGCAGTAGTTTATATGACAGTCAGCAGTAGTTTATATGACAGTTAGCAGTAGTTTATATAACAGTTAGCAGTAGTTTATATAACAGTCAGCAGTAGTTTATATAACAGTTAGCAGTAGTTTATATGACAGTTAGCAGTAGTTTATATGACAGTCAGCAGTAGTTTATATAACAGTTAGCAGTAGTTTATATGACAGTCAGCAGTAGTTTATATGACAGTTAGCAGTAGTTTATATAACAGTCAGCAGTAGTTTATATGACAGTTAGCAGTAGTTTATATAACAGTTAGCAGTAGTTTATATGACAGTCAGCAGTAGTTTATATGACAGTTAGCAGTAGTTTATATAACAGTCAGCAGTAGTTTATATGACAGTTAGCAGTAGTTTATATAACAGTTAGCAGTAGTTTATATAACAGTCAGCAGTAGTTTATATAACAGTTAGCAGTAGTTTATATGACAGTTAGCAGTAGTTTATATGACAGTCAGCAGTAGTTTATATAACAGTTAGCAGTAGTTTATATAACAGTCAGCAGTAGTTTATATAACAGTCAGCAGTAGTTTATATAACAGTCAGCAGTAGTTTATATAACAGTTAGCAGTAGTTTATATGACAGTCAGCAGTAGTTTATATGACAGTCAGCAGTAGTTTATATAACAGTTAGCAGTAGTTTATATAACAGTTAGCAGTAGTTTATATGACAGTCAGCAGTAGTTTATATAACAGTCAGCAGTAGTTTATATGACAGTCAGCAGTAGTTTATATAACAGTCAGCAGTAGTTTATATAACAGTTAGCAGTAGTTTATATAACAGTCAGCAGTAGTTTATATGACAGTCAGCAGTAGTTTATATGACAGTTAGCAGTAGTTTATATGACAGTCAGCAGTAGTTTATATGACAGTCAGCAGTAGTTTATATAACAGTTAGCAGTAGTTTATATGACAGTCAGCAGTAGTTTATATAACAGTCAGCAGTAGTTTATATGACAGTTAGCAGTAGTTTATATAACAGTTAGCAGTAGTTTATATGACAGTTAGCAGTAGTTTATATAACAGTTAGCAGTAGTTTATATAACAGTCAGCAGTAGTTTATATGACAGTTAGCAGTAGTTTATATGACAGTCAGCAGTAGTTTATATAACAGTCAGCAGTAGTTTATATGACAGTTAGCAGTAGTTTATATAACAGTCAGCAGTAGTTTATATGACAGTTAGCAGTAGTTTATATAACAGTCAGCAGTAGTTTATATGACAGTTAGCAGTAGTTTATATAACAGTTAGCAGTAGTTTATATAACAGTCAGCAGTAGTTTATATGACAGTTAGCAGTAGTTTATATAACAGTCAGCAGTAGTTTATATGACAGTTAGCAGTAGTTTATATAACAGTTAGCAGTAGTTTATATGACAGTTAGCAGTAGTTTATATAACAGTCAGCAGTAGTTTATATGACAGTCAGCAGTAGTTTATATGACAGTCAGCAGTAGTTTATATGACAGTTAGCAGTAGTTTATATAACAGTCAGCAGTAGTTTATATGACAGTTAGCAGTAGTTTATATAACAGTCAGCAGTAGTTTATATAACAGTCAGCAGTAGTTTATATGACAGTTAGCAGTAGTTTATATAACAGTCAGCAGTAGTTTATATAACAGTCAGCAGTAGTTTATATGACAGTCAGCAGTAGTTTATATGACAGTCAGCAGTAGTTTATATAACAGTTAGCAGTAGTTTATATAACAGTCAGCAGTAGTTTATATGACAGTTAGCAGTAGTTTATATAACAGTCAGCAGTAGTTTATATGACAGTTAGCAGTAGTTTATATAACAGTTAGCAGTAGTTTATATAACAGTCAGCAGTAGTTTATATAACAGCCAGCAGTAGTTTATATGAAAGTGGGTCTGATATCAATCAGAGATAATAACAAACTGGAACCTCACGGCTCCACCACCAACTGACATCATAATAATAAAACATTTTAAGGGTTCTAACTTCTTCGTCATCCTCAGTACACGGGAGCTCTGACCTACGATGGTGTCAGCGTCATGGCGACAGCTTTCCAGAACCTGCGGCGCCAGCGCATCGACATCTCTCGCCGTGGCAACGCAGGGGAGTGTCTGGCCAACCCTCCAGCCCCCTGGGGACAGGGCATCGACATCCAGAGAGCTCTACAGCAGGTACACCGACAGTACAGCCATAAAACTACAGTCAGAAATACTCAGAGAGCTCTACAACAGGTAGACCGACAGTACAGCCAGAAAACTACAGTCAGAAATACTCAGAGAGCTCTACAGCAGGTAGACCGACAGTACAGCCATAAAACTACAGTCAGAAATACTCAGAGAGCTCTACAGCAGGTACACCGACAGTACAGCCATAAAACTACAGTCAGAAATACTCAGAGAGCTCTACAGCAGGTAGACCGACGGTACAGCCATAAAACTACTGTCAGAAATACTCAGAGAGCTCTACAGCAGGTACACCGACGGTACAGCCATAAAACTACAGTCAGAAATACTCAGAGAGCTCTACAACAGGTAGACCGACAGTACAGCCATAAAACTACAGTCAGAAATACTCATGCTTGTGTTTGTGTGCAGGTGCGTCTGGAGGGGCTGACGGGTCGTGTCCAGTTTGACGAGCGAGGACATCGAACCAACTACACTCTGAGTGTGATGGAGCTGAGCCCCCTCGGGCCCAGAAAGGTGCTGCTTCTCTTAAATCAGCTGGATTCTAGCAGAGGTTTGGTGTAGAGTCACTCTGTAGAGAGTCTAGTAGAGGTTTGGTGTAGAGTCACTCTGTAGAGAGTCTAGTAGAGGTTTGGTGTAGAGTCACTCTGCAGAGAGTCTAGTAGAGGTTTGGTGAGGAGTCACTCTGTAGAGAGTCTAGTAGAGGTTTGGTGAGGAGTCTCTGTAGAGAGTCTAGTAGAGGTTTGGTGTAGAGTCACTCTGCAGAGAGTCTAGTAGAGGTTTGGTGTAGAGTCACTCTGTAGAGAGACTAGTAGAGGTTTGGTGTAGAGTCACTCTGTAGAGAGTCTAGTAGAGGTTTGGTGTAGAGTCACTCTGTAGAGAGTCTAGTAGAGGTTTGGTGTAGAGTCACTCTGTAGAGAGTCTAGTAGAGGTTTGGTGAGGAGTCTCTGTAGAGAGTCTAGTAGAGGTTTGGTGAGGAGTCTCTGTAGAGAGTCTAGTAGAGGTTTGGTGTAGAGTCACTCTGTAGAGAGTCTAGTAGAGGTTTGGTGTAGAGTCACTCTGTAGAGAGTCTAGTAGAGGTTTGGTGTAGAGTCACTCTGCAGAGAGACTAGTAGAGGTTTGGTGTGGAGTCACTCTGTAGAGAGTCTAGTAGAGGTTTGGTGAGGAGTCTCTGTAGAGAGTCTAGTAGAGGTTTGGTGTAGAGTCACTCTGCAGAGAGTCTAGTAGAGGTTTGGTGTAGAGTCACTCTGTAGAGAGACTAGTAGAGGTTTGGTGTAGAGTCACTCTGTAGAGAGTCTAGTAGAGGTTTGGTGTAGAGTCACTCTGTAGAGAGTCTAGTAGAGGTTTGGTGTAGAGTCACTCTGTAGAGAGTCTAGTAGAGGTTTGGTGTAGAGTCACTCTGTAGAGAGTCTAGTAGAGGTTTGGTGTAGAGTCACTCTGTAGAGAGTCTAGTAGAGGTTTGGTGTAGAGTCACTCTGTAGAGAGACTAGTAGAGGTTTGGTGTAGAGTCACTCTGTAGAGAGTCTAGTAGAGGTTTGGTGTAGAGTCACTCTGTAGAGAGTCTAGTAGAGGTTTGGTGAGGAGTCTCTGTAGAGAGTCTAGTAGAGGTTTGGTGAGGAGTCTCTGTAGAGAGTCTAGTAGAGGTTTGGTGTAGAGTCACTCTGTAGAGAGTCTAGTAGAGGTTTGGTGAGGAGTCTCTGTAGAGAGTCTAGTAGAGGTTTGGTGTAGAGTCACTCTGTAGAGAGTCTAGTAGAGGTTTGGTGTAGAGTCACTCTGCAGAGAGACTAGTAGAGGTTTGGTGTGGAGTCACTCTGTAGAGAGTCTAGTAGAGGTTTGGTGAGGAGTCTCTGTAGAGAGTCTAGTAGAGGTTTGGTGTAGAGTCACTCTGCAGAGAGTCTAGTAGAGGTTTGGTGTAGAGTCACTCTGCAGAGAGTCTAGTAGAGGTTTGGTGTAGAGTCACTCTGTAGAGAGACTAGTAGAGGTTTGGTGTAGAGTCACTCTGTAGAGAGTCTAGTAGAGGTTTGGTGTGGAGTCACTCTGCAGAGAGTCTAGTAGAGGTTTGGTGTAGAGTCACTCTGCAGAGAGTCTAGTAGAGGTTTGGTGTAGAGTCACTCTGCAGAGAGTCTAGTAGAGGTTTGGTGTAGAGTCACTCTGTAGAGAGTCTAGTAGAGGTTTGGTGTGGAGTCACTCTGTAGAGAGTCTAGTCGAGGTTTGGTGTAGAGTCACTCTGCAGAGAGTCTAGTAGAGGTTTGGTGTAGAGTCACTCTGCAGAGAGTCTAGTAGAGGTTTGGTGTAGAGTCACTCTGCAGAGAGTCTAGTAGAGGTTTGGTATAGAGTCACTCTGCAGAGAGTCTGCAGGGTTTTCACCACATCAGCTCATTTCAGTAATTAGCTCCCCGTCCTCTGATGATTAAAGGTGTGATAATCGCTGGAATCAGCTGCTTCAGCTTCTTTGCTGTTAAAACCTGCAGACGCTCAGCTTTCTGTTGAACTGCATCACCACAGACCTACAGTACCAGTCATCACTGTAATAAGGAGCAGTAACATCTTTACCATCATTTACTACAGTAAAACTCCTTCATTCAAAATGTTACTTAACATTAGACGTCCACCTACATGTTCAGATCGGCTACTGGAACGAGAGGAGAGGCTACGTGAACACGGCCGTCTACAAGCCGGTGGTGGAGGAGTTCCACGGTCTACAGAACAAAACCTACGTCATCACTACCATACTGGTAAGACTGGTGAGGCTGGGACGACGTGATGCTGGTCACTTTCCTGTGGTTTTAGCTTCCAGACCAACTCAATGTGGAGGTGAACTGTCAGTAACGCCGTCTGTCTCCGTACAGGAAGCTCCCTACATGATGCTGAAGAAGAACCACGAGCAGTTTGAAGGAAACGAGAGGTACGAAGGTTACTGCGCCGAACTGGCGGCGGAGATCGCCAAACACGTGAGCTTCGTGTACCGACTGGAGCTGGTGAGCGACGGCAAGTACGGAGCCAGAGATGCCGAGACCAAGATGTGGAACGGCATGGTGGGAGAACTGGTGTACGGGGTGAGTTCATGTCAACACATCAAACCAAACCTTCCTGTCTGCAACGCTCAGCTCCGAGCTCATTGATTCCTACTGAAGATCTTTAAAAACACAGGTATATAGTTTCATCAGTAGTAACAGCTGCTCACTATAGACATATATATATATATATATATATTTTATTAATCCATTGAATTTGATGGGATTGAGTCAAAATAATATATAATAATAGAAAGAAAAAAATAATCTTTCTGCCAAATCATTTTTTTTTTCTGACTTTCCTCTTTCTGGATTGCGGGATCAGTCTTCCTCCCTGAGCATCTAAAAACAGCCTGCTATCAACAAACCGTGTTCCAATAACACGCCGAGTCTTGTCATTTATTTGTTTCCGCGTGTCATTTCACGCCGCAGAAACAACAGACACTCTGGAAGTCAGGTGACATAGTATGAAGAGCGAGAAAGTGCTCACAGGGAGGTCGGGGTGGATGGACGGGTCCAACAAACACAGGACTTTGACCCAGGACACCTCTGGTGCCCCGTGTGAGGCGTATCACCTAATTTACATAATAAACATACATACTTTAATCCAAACGGGTAGGGGGGTTAGGATTAGGGTAACTAACCCGAACCCAGGGAGGGAGGCAGGCAGGGAGGTTCTCTGACCATCACTCTGTTCTCTGACCATCACTCTGTTCTCTGATGGTCAGAGAACAGAGTGATGGTCAGCGTGTAAAGGTGTGAGTTGTTCCAGTAGGTGTGAACGACTCCTCTCTCTCTCTCTCTCTCTCTGTCTCTCTCTCTCTCTCTCTCTGTCTCTCTCTCTCTCTCTGTCTCTCTCTCTCTCTGTCTCTCTCTCTCTCTCTCTGTCTGCAGAAGGCTGACGTGGCGGTCGCCCCGCTGACCATCACTCTAGTCAGAGAGCAGGTGATCGACTTCACCAAACCTTTCATGTCTCTGGGAATCTCCATCATGATCAAGAAACCCATCAAGTCCAAACCGGGCGTGTTCTCCTTCCTCGACCCGCTGGCCTACGAGATCTGGATGTGCATCGTCTTCGCCTACATTGGAGTCAGCGTGGTGCTCTTCCTGGTCAGAGTGATGAGGATACTTTTACTACATAAAGCTGATAGTACTTGTGTACTTGTACTACTGATACATTAAGTACCTGTAGCTGATAGTACTTGTGTACTTGTACTACTGATACATTAAGTACCTGTAGCTGACAGTACTTGTGTACTTGTACTACTGATACATTAAGTACCTGTAGCTGACAGTACTTGTGTACTTGTACTACTGACAGTACCTGTCTTGTGTGTCTCAGGTGAGTCGGTTCAGTCCGTATGAATGGAAGGGTGAAGACTCTGATGATGATGAAGATGAAACTCTGCCCTCCTCTTCCTCTCGACGAGCTCTTCCCACCTCATCCTCTGAACTCGCTCTCTCTACAGGTATCTTCATCATCATCATCCTCCTCCTTTTCATCATTGTGTGTAACTTCCAGTTTATCTAGTTTATGGTTCTTCAGTACTGTGATGTGGTTTTGTTCCTTCAGGGTTCTCCCAGAACCAGAACCAGAACCAGAACCAGCAGAAAGAGAAGGAGAGTCTAGAACACACCAACGACTTTGGGATCTTTAACTCTCTGTGGTTCTCCCTCGGAGCCTTCATGCAGCAGGGCTGTGACATCTCCCCCAGGTAAGACACCTGGACACCTGGACACCTGGACAGACAGAGTAGGACACCTGGACAGACAGGGTAGGACACCTGGACAGACAGGTAGGACACCTGGACAGACAGGGTAGGACACCTGGACAGACAGGTAGGACTCCCGAAGGCAGAGCCATCGGTGTGTGAATGAGTCTTTAGATTATCCTGATGGGCAAAGTTGGCGCCTTAGCAGCCTCTGATATCAGTGTATGAATGTGTGTGTGAATGTGTGTGTGAATGTGTGTGTGAATGTGTGTGTGAATGTGTGTGTGAATACTGACATGTAGTGTAGAGAGCTTTGAGTGGTCGGAAGACTAGAAAAGCGCTATATAAGTCCAAGTACATTTACCATTTACCATTACCAGAGGCCCTGTTCACACCTGGTATTAACATGTGTCCTCGGAGGCCCTGTTCACACCTAATCCGATCACTGAGGACGTATCTTAATGCCAGGTGTGAACAGGGCCTGAGACTATGGTGTTTAGAAAGCTGTCCATTGAGCCGTCCTCTCCTCCATCCTCTCCTCCGTCGTCCTCAGGTCTCTCTCCGGTCGCATCGTGGGAGGAGTCTGGTGGTTCTTCACCCTCATCATCATCTCCTCCTACACAGCCAACCTAGCAGCCTTCCTCACGGTGGAGAGGATGGTCTCTCCCATCGAGGGTTCAGAGGACCTGGCCAAGCAGACGGAGATCGCCTACGGGACGCTGGACGGAGGCTCCACCAAAGAGTTCTTCAAGGTCAGGACACAAAGTTCTTCTCTCTATATAATAACTGTTGCTGAACTTTGTGCTCGGTCTGGATGTGAACGTGGTTATTTAAAGTTAACGGCGGCGGCGGCGCTCGTTGTCCCTCAGTAACATGCAGTATATATGAAGCCCTGATGATCTGTTCCTGTCTTTACACTCTACTCCTGCTGCAGCGGTCAAAGATTGCCGTTTTCGAGAAGATGTGGTCGTACATGCGGAGCGCCGACCCCTCGGTGTTCGTCAAGAACACCAACGAGGGCGTCAGTCGGGTCAGGAAGTCGAAGGGGAAGTACGCCTACCTGCTGGAGTCCTCCATGAACGAGTACATCGAGCAGAGGAAGCCATGCGACACCATGAAGGTCGGAGGCAACCTGGACTCTAAAGGTTACGGAGTGGCCACGCCCAAAGGATCGCCTCTCAGGTACACTCTGAGTCTCTGGACCGGGACCGGCCATGTTGGTGTTCTGTCTGTTTTAGTGGGAAATGAGGCCAATCAGAACCGCAGAAACAGCTCGGGTTGATCCACGCCATCGACACGCTGCACATGTTGAATTATTATCATTATTCCTTCTCGTTTTCTTGGTTTAAATCAAAGGTTCATGGATGGATTAAAGATTGTATTTCATTTATAACAGGATTAGTTACATGAACCTTTTTATTTTAGAAGATGAACATCAGTTGTGTGATGTGAACAGTGGGCCCGGCCTGCAGAGGTTCGGACTCCAGTCATGGTTTCGATGACTTCAGACTGGACCTGATAACATCCAAAGGACTCGCTGACGTTAACATCAACGACTCAAATCAACTCATTCAGAGACGGAGCATTCTGACGTTAACATCAACGACTCATATCAACTCATTCAGAGGCGGAGCATTCTGACGTTAACATCAACGACTCATATCAACTCATTCAGAGGCGGAGCATTCTGACGTTAACATCAACGACTCATATCAACTCATTCAGAGGCGGAGCATTCTGACGTTAACATCAACGACTCATATCAACTCATTCAGAGGCGGAGCATTCTGACGTTAACATCAACGACTCATATCAACTCATTCAGAGGCGGAGCATTCTGACGTTAACATCAACGACTCATATCAACTCATTCAGAGGCGGAGCATGCTGACGTTAACATCAACGACTCATATCAACTCATTCAGAGGCGGAGCATGCTGACGTTAACATCAACGACTCATATCAACTCATTCAGAGGCGGAGCATGCTGACGTTAACATCAACGACTCATATGAACTCATTCAGAGGCGGAGCATGCTGACGTTAACATCAACGACTCATATCAACTCATTCAGAGGCGGAGCATGCTGACGTTAACATCAACGACTCATATCAGCTCATTCAGAGGCGGAGCATGCTGACGTTAACATCAACGACTCATATCAACTCATTCAGAGACGGAGCATGCTGACGTTAACATCAACGACTCATATCAACTCATTCAGAGACGGAGCATTCTGACGTTAACATCAACGACTCATATCAACTCATTCAGAGACGGAGCATGCTGACGTTAACATCAACGACTCATATCAACTCATGCAGAGACGGAGCATTCTGACGTTAACATCAACGACTCATATCAACTCATTCAGAGACAAATGACTTTGTATCGCAGACAATCAGGACAAGCGCACCTAGCAACCTCCCAGAATCACCATAACAACCAGTCATAGAAGTACATAGCAATCATATTTGTCCACTCCCATGTTGATAAGAGTATTAAATAATTGATTAATCTCCTTTAAGGGACATTTTGAACAGATAAAACATGTGTGATTAATTAGTGATGAAATATTGGACTTGATTGACAGCCCTGGTTAAAATGCATTATGAGTTGTTGAGGACTTAGTCTAGAGGTTAGGACTTGATTTGGTACTTTGGGTCAAGAAGACTTAACTGAGACTTGAAACTCAATGACTTGGTCCACACCTCTGCAGAGTTCTGGTTCCACCAACCCGACCCACAGCTGTACTGAGCTCCTATTGGACCATAGAACAACTGACCGTCACAGAGCAGGACGTCAGTTTAGGGTGTTAGACCTGTTTACTGTTTGTCTGTCTGTTTGTCTGTCTGTCCCACTGTCAGTCTCTTAATCTGTCTCTCTGTCTGTCTTGTCTCTCTCTCTCTCTGTTGTTTGTCGTTGTCTATATGTCTGTCTGTCTGTCTGTCTGTCTGTCTCAGTGTTTCAGTCTGTCGGCCTGTTTACCTGTCTGTTCTCCTGTCATCTGTTCTGCCTGTCTGATTGCCAACCTGCCTGTCTCTCTGCCTCTCCAATAATCTATCTGTCTGTCTGTCTGTCTGTCTGTCTATCTATCTATCTATCCATCCGTATTGCTGATGTCAGATAAAACCTTTAATGATGTTAATAGTTACTGAATTAAATCAGAATTTGAACTGAAAGAAGCACCTAGCAACCTCCCAGAATCACCGTAACAACCACTCATAGAAGCACCTAGCAACCTCCCAGAATCACCGTAACAACCACTCATAGAAGCACCTAGCAACCTCCCAGAATCACCGTAACAACCACTCATAGAAGCACCTAGCAACCACCCAGAATCACCATAACAACCACTCATAGAAGCACCTAGCAACCTCCCAGAATCACCATAACAACCAGTCATAGAAGCACCTAGCAACCACCCAGAATCACCATAACAACCAGTCATAGAAGCACCTAGCAACCACCCAGAATCACCGTAACAACCACTCATAGAAGCACCTAGCAACCTCCCAGAATCACCATAACAACCAGTCATAGAAGCACCTAGCAACCACCCAGAATCACCATAACAACCACTCATAGAAGCACCTAGCAACCTCCCAGAATCACCATAACAACCAGTCATAGAAGCACCTAGCAACCACCCAGAATCACCGTAACAACCAGTCATAGAAGCACCTAGCAACCACCCAGAATCACCGTAACAACCACTCATAGAAGCACCTAGCAACCTCCCAGAATCACCGTAACAACCACTCATAGAAGCACCTAGCAACCACCCAGAATCACCATAACAACCAATCATAGAAGCACCTAGCAACCACCCAGAATCACCATAACAACCAGTCATAGAAGCACCTAGCAACCACCCAGAATCACCATAACAACCACTCATAGAAGCACCTAGCAACCATTCTGAGCAGTTCTACCAAAGAGAGATTTCCTCTCTAAACTTCTCACGTTTAATTTTTGAACACAATGCATATATATATATATAAATATATATATATATAGTTTCTCTTCTTTTTCTCTGCAAGAAAACAAATATGCAGATTAGTTGAACTATGTAATAGTGACGTAATTGGTTGATGTATAAATATTTAAACATTCTTATAGATGAAGGATGATGTACCTTTCTTTTTTTAGACATCTATTCTATCTCTAAAAGCTGAAACATGAACATCATCATTATTTTTATCTGACAGCAGCAGTTGAAAGTCGTGTTTCTTCGCCTGCTTTGTTTCAGCCGTCGGAGACTTTGTCCGTGTTGTTATCAGATGTTCTGTGAGAGGACGTCTCGTTCCCATTCTTTGTGCTTCACATCAGCATTTTACAGGCGACCCAGAGTCAGAGAGAAATGAGTTGCACAGATGAGATTAGTACATGCTGAATGGAGCCTAATAATAATAATAATAACAATAATAATAATAATCTGTGCTCTTGTATGTTGTGATATTAATAGTGTAGAAAACAGAACCAAGCAACGTGTCTTTCTACCTTGGTAGTAAAATGGTTTGAAGTTTGTTGGAAGCAAATTAAGAAGTGATGATTTCTGATGGCAGAATGTAAAGACCCGAACACACTGAGAGCGATGACGCGCTTCACATGATGCTCCTACGGCGCCCTGCAGGGTTACGGTTAGGGTTCGGGTCAGGGTTAGGGTTAGGGGTTAACCCTGCAGGATTAGGGTTAGGGGTTAACCCTGCAGGGTTAGGGTTAGGGTTAGGGGTTAAGCCTGCAGGGTTAGGGGTTAAGCCTGCAGGGTTAGGGGTTAACCCTGCAGGGTTAGGGTTAGGGTTAGGGGTTAAGCCTGCAGGGTTAGGGGTTAGGGGTTAACCCTGCAGGGTTAGGGGTTAACCCTGCAGGGTTAGGGGTTAGGGGTTAACCCTGCAGGGTTAGGGGTTAGGGGTTAAGCCTGCAGGGTTAGGGGTTAACCGTGCAGGGTTAGGGGTTAGGGGTTAACCCTGCAGGGTTAGGGGTTAACCCTGCAGGGTTAGGGGTTACCTTAGGGGTTAACCTTAACCCTAACCCTCTACCGGTCCAGCACCGGCCTACTACAGGTTTACGTTGTTGGGCCATTTAGATACAGACGCTGTCAGTGTGTTTGGGCCTTAACGTGTAGAAGAAGAGCAGAGCCCTGGAAGTTATTCACCATTTGTGTCAGTCTTTGAGAGCAGTTTCCATAGCAACGGCGTTATAATGCTGAACATATTGAATGAGCTCACTAGTTCCATCTGAACAGACTGTTCTCTGCCTCTGGGTTGACCGGCTGATGATATCACCACTAGAACAACGTCATCATCTCCACACATTAAACTCCATCAACCAGCGTCTGATCAGCTCCGTCTGCTGCTACACCTTCACTGCTCATCATATATATACAGTATAATAAATAATAATATAGAACTGGGAGAGTTATTGTTCCAAAATGACATTCTGACAATTTCTAATTGATTAAAACAAAAACAGCAAAGTCCAGAATGGCTGTTAATAAAGTCTGGACTAATACTTCTAGTCCAGGTGAGATCAACCAGAAGCATGGAGACGTCTTTATAGGGTTAGGGACCTGGGACCTGATTAAGATCAGAGAGGAGGTGGGATCCCGGCCCAGCGGGGTCGGGCACAACACCGGCCCGTCTCGCCCGCACCGTCGGGGAGGTGGAGCGTGATGACCCGAAAGATGGTGACGAGAGGTTAACGTCACGCTGCCGTAAAGTGGTATCGGAGCCGTTTTGCGAGTACGAGTACATGAGCACAGTATCGGACCCGATACCCGATACTGGTATCGGTATCGGTGCATCCCTAATGATTGGTGGATTCTCAACGCCAAAGATTAATGGCTAGAAATAGGTATTTCACAATTTAACCACACGCCTCAGTTTCATAAATAGTACGACAGTGTTCACATTTCAACTGGACTATTTTATAGTAATAACTAATAATTCTTAATGTTTATTTTAGGAACAAAACTCTTCTTTAGCTGTTGCCATCATCTCATGAATTATTATTATTGTCCCATCACAGTGAAGTAATGCTGGTTGGCTCATTACTGATCAGTCTGTTGATCTGCTATCTTCTGCTCTCTGTATCTATATATATACATACATATATATATATATATATGTATGTATATATATATATGTATGTATATAAAGGGGAACAACAGGCAACGCGTGGACATGTGTGTGTACACAATACAACATGGTAGGAACAGTGTTAAAGACATTTGGTGTCCTGCTTCTCTTCATTATGGACGTCATGGACTCGTTATTTGATATCCTACCTGGTGTTCAGGTCCCAACAGTTGACTGTTGTTCCTCCTTTATTGATCAGCTGATGAATGGAAGTGAATGCAGGAGGAGGATTAGATATTAGATACATCTGCTGGTTTTCAACCCAGACCACAATCACAGGTTGTCCTTCACTAGTCTACCTCACAGATAGCTTCACCTTGAGGGGACCAACCCAACCTAACCCCAACTCCCTCCAGCTCCTCCTGGAGGATCTCCAACTGGTCCTGGGCCAGCTGGGAGATGTAGTCTCTCCAACTGGTCCTGGGCCAGCTGGGAGATGTAGTCTCCCTAACTGGTCCTGGGCCAGCTGGGAGATGTCGTCTCCCTAACTGGTCCAGACAGATACTGGGTTTGGACCCAGTCTAGTTTCCCTGATGATGCTACATTGGGAACAACAAATTTGTGTTGAAATCGGCAGGACGAGAGCTAGTTAGCGTTAGCTGTTAGCTCCGTGCAGCACTGTACTGTTTACCGGCTGCTAACAGCTAACAGCTAACAGCTAACGTTTACTATCTCTCGTCCTGCCGACTTCAACACACTGAAGATATGTGATGGGGGTGATATGCACAACTTTAAATGATGAGAAAGAACATTTTAAGGAGGTCTGGGTTGAAGAGCAGTTGTCCTTTATATTATATTTATATTATAGATATATTAAGGAACCATCCATTGTGTGATGCTAACATGCATGTAATGAGTAGATCCATGTAGTGAGTAGATCCATGTAATGAGTAGATCCATGTAATGAGTAGATCCATGTTGTGAGTAGATCCATGTTGTGAGTAGATCCATGTAATGAGTAGATCCATGTAGTGAGTAGATCCATGTAATGAGTAGATCCATGTAATGAGTAGATCCATGTTGTGAGTAGATCCATGTAATGAGTAGATCCATGTTGTGAGTAGATCCATGTAATGAATAGATCCATGTTGTGAGTAGATCCATGTAATGAGTAGATCCATGTAATGAGTAGATCCATGTAATGAGTAGATCCATGTAATGAGTAGATCCATGTTGTGAGTAGATCCATGTAATGAGTAGATCCATGTTGTGAGTAGATCCATGTAGTGAGTAGATCCATGTAATGAGTAGATCCATGTAGTGAGTAGATCCATGTAGTGAGTAGATCCATGTAATGAGTAGATCCATGTAATGAGTAGATCCATGTTGTGAGTAGATCCATGTAATGAGTAGATCCATGTTGTGAGTAGATCCATGTAATGAATGACTGCCGTCCTCTGCTCATTAACACTAGTTCCCTTCTATCCCTGATCACTATCATCCCCGTAGAAACCCCGTTAACTTGGCCGTATTAAAACTCAACGAGCAGGGCCTGTTGGACAAATTGAAAAACAGATGGTGGTATGACAAGGGCGAGTGCGGCACCGGGGGAGGGGACTCCAAGGTCAGATCACCGTAACCCCCCAACGGGTAACGACAGGCAATGAACACCGGGGTAACCGGCAACAACCCACAGCTGAAACATCAGCCGTAAAACACTCCGTATGGCACCCGGCTGTTTGGTGTCTTTCACAGCTGTAGAAACACTGGTTCCACATCTGGAGGAGGAGGAGGTGATGATTCAATCTCTCTCTCTCTCTCTCTCTCTCTCTCTCCTCCCAGCTTCTGATCCAGGGGGGATTTTATAAAAACACACTTTCATAAGAAAACAGGATGTCAGAATAACCTTTAGAAGACATCCTAACCCTATTTCAACAGTTCATCCATTACTTTAAGCTATCGTTTAGTTAACTATTTCAACAGTTCATCCATTACTTTAAGTTAACGTTTAGTTAACTATTTCAACAGTTCATCCATTACTTTAAGTTAACGTTTAGCTAACTATTTCAACAGTTCATCCATTACTTTAAGTTAACGTTTAGTTAACTATTTCAACAGTTCATCCATTACTTTAAGCTAACGTTTAACTAACTATTTCAACAGTTCATCCATTACTTTAAGTTAACGTTTAGTTAACTATTTCAACAGTTCATCCATTACTTTAAGTTAACGTTTAGTTAACTATTTCAACAGTTCATCCATTACTTTAAGCTAACGTTTAACTAACTATTTCAACAGTTCATCCATTACTTTAAGTTAACGTTTAGTTAACTATTTCAACAGTTCATCCATTACTTTAAGCTAACGTTTAGTTAACTATTTCAACAGTTCATCCATTACTTTAAGCTAACGTTTAGTTAACTATTTCAACAGTTCATCCATTACTTTAAGCTAACGTTTAGTTAACTATTTCAACAGTTCATCCATTACTTTAAGCTAACGTTTAACTAACTATTTCAACAGTTCATCCATTACTTTAAGTTAACGTTTAGTTAACTATTTCAACAGTTCATCCATTACTTTAAGCTAACGTTTAGTTAACTATTTCAACAGTTCATCCATTACTTTAAGTTAACGTTTAGTTAACTATTTCAACAGTTCATCCATTACTTTAAGTTAACGTTTAGTTAACTATTTCAACAGTTCATCCATTACTTTAAGCTAACGTTTAGTTAACTATTTCAACAGTTCATCCATTACTTTAAGCTAACGTTTAGTTAACTATTTCAACAGTTCATCCATTACTTTAAGCTAACGTTTAGTTAACTATTTCAACAGTTCATCCATTACTTTAAGCTAACGTTTAGTTAACTATTTCAACAGTTCATCCATTACTTTAAGCTAACGTTTAGTTAACTATTTCAACAGTTCATCCATTACCTTAAGCTAACGTTTAGCTAACTATTTCAACAGTTCATCCATTACTTTAAGTTAACGTTTAGCTAACTATTTCAACAGTTCATCCATTACTTTAAGTTAACGTTTAGCTAACTATTTCAACAGTTCATCCATTACCTTAAGCTAACGTTTAGTTAACTATTTCAACAGTTCATCCATTACTTTAAGTTAACGTTTAGTTAACTATTTCAACAGTTCATCCATTACCTTAAGCTAACGTTTAGTTAACTATTTCAACAGTTCATCCATTACTTTAAGCTAACGTTTAGTTAACTATTTCAACAGTTCATCCATTACTTTAAGTTAACGTTTAACTAACTATTTCAACAGTTCATCCATTACTTTAAGTTAACGTTTAGCTAACTATTTCAACAGTTCATCCATTACTTTAAGCTAACGTTTAACTAACTATTTCAACAGTTCATCCATTACTTTGAGTTAACGTTTAGTTAACTATTTCAACAGTTCATCCATTACTTTAAGTTAACGTTTAGTTAACTATTTCAACAGTTCATCCATTACTTTGAGTTAACGTTTAGTTAACTATTTCAACAGTTCATCCATTACTTTAAGTTAACGTTTAGTTAACTATTTCAACAGTTCATCCATTACTTTAAGATAACGTTTAGTTAACTATTTCAACAGTTCATCCATTACTTTAAGCTAACGTTTAGTTAACTATTTCAACAGTTCATCCATTACTTTAAGCTAACGTTTAGTTAACTATTTCAACAGTTCATCCATTACTTTAAGATAACGTTTAGTTAACTATTTCAACAGTTCATCCATTACTTTGAGTTAACGTTTAGTTAACTATTTCAACAGTTCATCCATTACTTTAAGCTAACGTTTAGTTAACTATTTCAACAGTTCATCCATTACTTTAAGCTAACGTTTAGTTAACTATTTCAACAGTTCATCCATTACTTTAAGTTAACATTTAGCTAACTAATTCAACAGTTCATCCATTACTTTAAGCTAACGTTTAGTTAACTATTTCAACAGTTCATCCATTACTTTAAGCTAACGTTTAGTTAACTATTTCAACAGTTCATCCATTACTTTAAGCTAACGTTTAGTTAACTATTTCAACAGTTCATCCATTACTTTAAGCTAACGTTTAGTTAACTATTTCAACAGTTCATCCATTACCTTAAGCTAACGTTTAGCTAACTATTTCAACAGTTCATCCATTACTTTAAGTTAACGTTTAGCTAACTATTTCAACAGTTCATCCATTACTTTAAGTTAACGTTTAGCTAACTATTTCAACAGTTCATCCATTACCTTAAGCTAACGTTTAGTTAACTATTTCAACAGTTCATCCATTACTTTAAGTTAACGTTTAGTTAACTATTTCAACAGTTCATCCATTACTTTAAGTTAACGTTTAGCTAACTATTTCAACAGTTCATCCATTACTTTAAGCTAACGTTTAGTTAACTATTTCAACAGTTCATCCATTACTTTAAGTTAACGTTTAGTTAACTATTTCAACAGTTCATCCATTACTTTAAGTTAACGTTTAGTTAACTATTTCAACAGTTCATCCATTACTTTAAGCTAACGTTTAGTTAACTATTTCAACAGTTCATCCATTACTTTAAGCTAACGTTTAGTTAACTATTTCAACAGTTCATCCATTACTTAAGCTAACGTTTAGTTAACTATTTCAACAGTTCATCCATTACTTTAAGCTAACGTTTAGTTAACTATTTCAACAGTTCATCCATTACTTTAGCTAACGTTTAGTTAACTATTTCAACAGTTCATCCATTACTTAAGCTAACGTTTAGTTAACTATTTCAACAGTTCATCCATTACTTTAAGCTAACGTTTAGTTAACTATTTCAACAGTTCATCCATTACTTTAAGCTAACGTTTAGTTAACTATTTCAACAGTTCATCCATTACTTTAAGCTAACGTTTAGTTAACTATTTCAACAGTTCATCCATTACTTTAAGCTAACGTTTAGTTAACTATTTCAACAGTTCATCCATTACTTTAAGCTAACGTTTAGTTAACTATTTCAACAGTTCATCCATTACTTTAAGCTAACGTTTAGTTAACTATTTCAACAGTTCATCCATTACTTTAAGCTAACGTTTAGTTAACTATTTCAACAGTTCATCCATTACTTTAAGCTAACGTTTAGTTAACTATTTCAACAGTTCATCCATTACTTTAAGCTAACGTTTAGTTAACTATTTCAACAGTTCATCCATTACTTTAAGCTAACGTTTAGTTAACTATTTCAACAGTTCATCCATTACCTTAAGCTAACGTTTAGCTAACTATTTCAACAGTTCATCCATTACTTTAAGTTAACGTTTAGCTAACTATTTCAACAGTTCATCCATTACCTTAAGCTAACGTTTAGTTAACTATTTCAACAGTTCATCCATTACTTTAAGCTAACGTTTAGTTAACTATTTCAACAGTTCATCCATTACTTTAAGCTAACGTTTAGCTAACTATTTCAACAGTTCATCCATTACCTTAAGCTAACGTTTAGCTAACTATTTCAACAGTTCATCCATTACTTTAAGCTAACGTTTAGCTAACTATTTCAACAGTTCATCCATTACCTTAAGTTAACGTTTAGCTAACTATTTCAACAGTTCATCCATTACCTTAAGCTAACGTTTAGTTAACTATTTCAACAGTTCATCCATTACTTTAAGCTAACGTTTAGCTAACTATTTCAACAGTTCATCCATTACCTTAAGCTAACGTTTAGTTAACTATTTCAACAGTTCATCCATTACTTTAAGCTAACGTTTAGTTAACTATTTCAACAGTTCATCCATTACCTTAAGATAACGTTTAGTTAACTATTTCAACAGTTCATCCATTACCTTAAGCTAACGTTTAGTTAACTATTTCAACAGTTCATCCATTACCTTAAGCTAACGTTTAGCTAACTATTTCAACAGTTCATCCATTACCTTAAGTTAACGTTTAGCTAACTATTTCAACAGTTCATCCATTACTTTAAGCTAACGTTTAGTTAACTATTTCAACAGTTCATCCATTACCTTAAGTTAACGTTTAGCTAACTATTTCAACAGTTCATCCATTACTTTAAGCTAACGTTTAGTTAACTATTTCAACAGTTCATCCATTACTTTAAGCTAACGTTTAGTTAACTATTTCAACAGTTCATCCATTACTTTAAGCTAACGTTTAGTTAACTATTTCAACAGTTCATCCATTACTTTAAGCTAACGTTTAGTTAACTATTTCAACAGTTCATCCATTACTTTAAGCTAACGTTTAGTTAACTATTTCAACAGTTCATCCATTACCTTAAGCTAACATTTAGTTAACTATTTCAACAGTTCATCCATTACCTTAAGCTAACGTTTAGTTAACTATTTCAACAGTTCATCCATTACCTTAAGCTATCGTTTAGTTAACTATTTCAACAGTTCATCCATTACTTTAAGCTAACGTTTAGTTAACTATTTCAACAGTTCATCCATTACTTAAGCTAACGTTTAGTTAACTATTTCAACAGTTCATCCATTACCTTAAGCTATCGTTTAGTTAACTATTTCAACAGTTCATCCATTACTTTAAGCTAACGTTTAGTTAACTATTTCAACAGTTCATCCATTACTTTAAGCTAACGTTTAGTTAACTATTTCAACAGTTCATCCATTACTTTAAGCTATCGTTTAGTTAACTATTTCAACAGTTCATCCATTACTTTAAGCTAACGTTTAGTTAACTATTTCAACAGTTCATCCATTACCTTAAGCTATCGTTTAGTTAACTATTTCAACAGTTCATCCATTACTTTAAGCTAACGTTTAGTTAACTATTTCAACAGTTCATCCATTACTTTAAGCTAACGTTTAGTTAACTATTTCAACAGTTCATCCATTACTTTAAGCTAACGTTTAGTTAACTATTTCAACAGTTCATCCATTACCTTAAGCTAACGTTTAGTTAACTATTTCAACAGTTCATCCATTACCTTAAGCTAACGTTTAGTTAACTATTTCAACAGTTCATCCATTACTTTAAGCTAACGTTTAGTTAACTATTTCAACAGTTCATCCATTACTTTAAGCTATCATTTAGTTAACTATTTCAACAGTTCATCCATTACCTTAAGCTAACGTTTAGTTAACTATTTCAACAGTTCATCCATTACCTTAAGCTAACGTTTAGTTAACTATTTCAACAGTTCATCCATTACTTTAAGCTATCGTTTAGTTAACTATTTCAACAGTTCATCCATTACTTTAAGCTAACGTTTAGTTAACTATTTCAACAGTTCATCCATTACCTTAAGCTATCGTTTAGTTAACTATTTCAACAGTTCATCCATTACCTTAAGCTATCGTTTAGTTAACTATTTCAACAGTTCATCCATTACTTTAAGCTATCGTTTAGTTAACTATTTCAACAGTTCATCCATTACCTTAAGCTAACGTTTAGTTAACTATTTCAACAGTTCATCCATTACTTTAAGCTAACGTTTAGTTAACTATTTCAACAGTTCATCCATTACCTTAAGCTAACGTTTAGTTAACTATTTCAACAGTTCATCCATTACTTTAAGATAACGTTTAGTTAACTATTTCAACAGTTCATCCATTACTTTAAGATAACGTTTAGTTAACTATTTCAACAGTTCATCCATTACTTTAAGCTAACGTTTAGTTAACTATTTCAACAGTTCATCCATTACCTTAAGCTAACGTTTAGTTAACTATTTCAACAGTTCATCCATTACCTTAAGCTATCGTTTAGTTAACTATTTCAACAGTTCATCCATTACCTTAAGCTAACGTTTAGTTAACTATTTCAACAGTTCATCCATTACCTTAAGCTAACGTTTAGTTAACTATTTCAACAGTTCATCCATTACTTTAAGCTAACGTTTAGTTAACTATTTCAACAGTTCATCCATTACTTTAAGCTAACGTTTAGTTAACTATTTCAACAGTTCATCCATTACTTTAAGCTAACGTTTAGTTAACTATTTCAACAGTTCATCCATTACCTTAAGCTAACGTTTAGTTAACTATTTCAACAGTTCATCCATTACTTTAAGCTAACGTTTAGTTAACTATTTCAACAGTTCATCCATTACCTTAAGCTAACGTTTAGTTAACTATTTCAACAGTTCATCCATTACTTTAAGATAACGTTTAGTTAACTATTTCAACAGTTCATCCATTACCTTAAGCTAACGTTTAGTTAACTATTTCAACAGTTCATCCATTACTTTAAGCTAACGTTTAGTTAACTATTTCAACAGTTCATCCATTACCTTAAGCTAACGTTTAGTTAACTATTTCAACAGTTCATCCATTACTTTAAGATAACGTTTAGTTAACTATTTCAACAGTTCATCCATTACCTTAAGCTAACGTTTAGTTAACTATTTCAACAGTTCATCCATTACCTTAAGCTAACGTTTAGTTAACTATTTCAACAGTTCATCCATTACCTTAAGCTAACGTTTAGTTAACTATTTCAACAGTTCATCCATTACTTTAAGCTAACGTTTAGTTAACTATTTCAACAGTTCATCCTTTAAGTGTAAACCGACTGAGCCGATGAGCTGTTAACTTCTTGAGATAACTTCTGTTGTGATTTGACGCTATACAAAAATAAATTGATTTGATTTGATTTGATTTGATTTGATTTATTATTCAGTTAGTAAAATCCCTCCTCTGATCTTGGAGCCACTTCCTGATTCATGGACAGTGTTGTAAAGTGAAACTAAAGCCTTCGTTCAACCTCTCTTCACCAGAAACTACAGATTCTATCTCTCTTTTGGTTTGGTTGTGTAAAGCCAAAGATCCCGGAGTGTTTTCAGCTCTTGCCGGTTACCCAAAGTGATATAGTAATACACATCTCGCACGTAGGGAGTCAGGCCAAACCAGGCTAGATGGAGTATTAATGCATATCACTTTGACGCTGACATTTACCAGAACAGTTTTTACGTGTGATTGTGCTGTTTCTCTTTCTTCTTCTTCTTCTTCTTCTTCTTCTTCTTCTTCTTGTTGAGGTGTTCTCTGTAGCGTACCACAGCATCTGTACTGCAAATACCAGTTTTGCTAGAATGGTTGCCACCGCAGCCCTGTTGCTGTGCAGCTGAACAATAACATAAAATAACATGGAGGTGCATAATGTTATTTATGTTATTCCCCCCCCCCCCCTTCCTCTCACACGGTTCTGTGAAGAATCCCAGTAAACCTAGCGGTACTGAAGCTCAATGAACAAGCCGTCTTAGACAAGTTGAAAAACAAGTGGTGGTATGACAAGGGGGAGTGTGGACACAAGGACTCCGGCAGAAAGGTCAGTTCTTGAGGTTGCTTGGCCTGCCCAGCCCCCCCCCCCCCTCCCCCCCCCACCTTATCCCATAGACACCCGAACGTCAGCAGCTACACTCTGAAAGGAAAAGGCTTTATATCAGCTAACAATGCTAGAAACATCCACAGAGTGTTTTTGGTCCTCTCGGCACCTGCTGGCTCAGATATCTGTGATTCAGAGAAGTTATTATTATTATTATTATTATTATTATATTAGAGAAGTTATTATTATTATTATTATTATTATTATTATATTAGAGAAGTTATTATTATTATTATTATTATTATATTAGAGAAGTTATTATTATTATTATTATTATTATTATTATTATATTAGAGAAGTTATTATTATTATTATTATTATTATTATATTAGAGAAGTTATTATTATATTAGAGAAGTTATTATTATTATTATTATATTAGAGAAGTTATTATTATTATTATTATTATTATTATTATTATATTAGAGAAGTTATTATTATTATTATATTAGAGAAGTTATTATTATTATTATTATTATTATTATTATATTAGAGAAGTTATTATTATTATTATTATTATTATTATATTAGAGAAGTTATTATTATTATTATTATTATTATTATTATATTAGAGAAGTTATTATTATTATTATATTAGAGAAGTTATTCTGGTTTGTTGAAGAAATATTTGCTTTCAGAGTGAAGCGCTGCTCAGCTGACCGGTCTGGAGAGCTGGAGGAGAAATCAATCAGACATTTAGGTTTTCTGATGGTGTGTGAACACCTCATGACTCCAATCTGTCCTCAAACTGAGAGGCTGTCCAACGCCGGCTTTAGTGCTGAGCACATTTATCTACTTAGTTTCCACAAAACTTGTTCTGACTCTGCTACAGTCAGATAACATTCTGCAGACTGAGGAGGAAATGAGGAAATGAGGCTGCAGCCCGTTCTGGAGATAAGAGGTTTTCATGTCTCCAGATCAGATCTGTTCAGAGGCTTTTCTCTGATCAGCCTTCCTTCAGTTCTCCTTCAGTTCAACTTCACTTCTCCTTCAGTTCTCTCTCCTTCAGTTCTCCTTCAGTTCTCCTTCAGTTCTCCTTCAGTTCAACTTCACTTCTCCTTCAGTTCTCTCTCCTTCAGTTCTCCTTCAGTTCTCCTTCAGTTCTCTCTCCTTCAGTTCTCCTTCAGTTCTCTCTCCTTCAGTTTTCATTCAGTTCTCCTTCATTTCTCCTTCAGTTCTCCTTCAGTTGTCCTTCAGTTGTCCTTCAGTTCAACTTCACTTCTCCTTCAGTTCTCTCTCCTTCAGTTCTCCTTCAGTTCTCCTTCAGTTCTCTCTCCTTCAGTTCTCCTTCAGTTCTCTCTCCTTCAGTTTTCATTCAGTTCTCCTTCATTTCTCCTTCTCTTCTCTTTCAGTTCTCCCTTCAGCCTCCCTTCAGTTCTCCTTCAGTTGTCCTTCAGTTGTCCTTCAGTTGTCCTTCAGCTCTCCTTCACTTCTCCTTCAGTTCTCCCTTCTACTTCAGTTGTCCTTCAGTTTTCCTTCACTTCTCAATCAGTTGTCCTTCAGTTGTCCTTCAGTTGTCCTTCAGCTCTCCTTCACTTCTCCTTCAGTTCTCCCTTCTACTTCAGTTGTCCTTCAGTTTTCCTTCACTTCTCAATCAGTTCTCCCTTCAGTTCTCCTTCAGTTCTCATTCAGTTCTCCTTTAGTTCTCTCTCCTTCAGTTCTCCTTCACTTCTCCTTCAGTTCTCTCTCCTTTAGTTCTCTTTCAGTTCTCTCTCCTTCACTTCTCCTTCAGTTCTCCCTTCTCCTTCAGTTCTCTCTCCTTCAGTTCTCCTTCAGTTCTCTCTCCTTCAGTTCTCTCCGTCACTTCTCCTTCAGTTCTCCCTTCAGTTATCCTTCACTTCTCCTTCAGTTCTCTCTCCTTCAGTTCTCATTCAGTTCTCCTTTAGTTCTCTCTCCTTCAGTTCTCATTCAGTTCTCTCTCCTTCAGTTCTCCTTCAGTTCTCCTTCACTTCTCTCCTTCACTTCTCCTTCAGTTCTCTCTCCATCAGTTCTCCTTCAGTTCTCTCTGTTTACAGCTGCTGACCAACACTTTATGAAACTGAAGCTCCTGACCTCAGCTCTTCCTCTTCCTCTTCCTCTTCCTCTTCCTCCTCCTCTTCCTCCCCCCTCACACACACACACTGATGCTTTTGTCTCCAATCTGTCATGTAGCTCGCTGTGTGACGTCACACTGAACCGGCTGTGTGACGTCACACTGAACCGGCTGTGTGACGTCACACTGAACCGGCTGTGCGACGTCACACTGAACCGGCTGTGATGTGAGAACACAGAGGCCTAGATATTATATAAACGGACAGAATAAATGAGTAACTGACTCGATAAATAAATGTCATTAAATGAAGGAAAAACAATTTTAAAAATAAATGTAGCCATTAATTAATTGATAAAATGTGACAAATGTTAGAATTTTATTTTATTTATTTTTCCTTTTCAGTAATTCCCTTATTTATTTATTTATTTACTCTTCTGTTTAATTTTCTTATTTTATTTATTCATGTATTTATTTCTATACATTTTTTAATTTATTTATATTTGCATTTTTTATGCATTTATTTATTTATTTCTGCACAATTTGCGATGCAGAAAAGATCAAATAAATATATATTTTAAAGAATCACATCAACAGTTTGATGGGAAGAGGAGACGAGTCTGGACCATTAATCATCATATTTACTTTAATTCATGTGTTCTCCACTGATATGATTATTGATTCATTAATTATAAACAGCTTGACTTCAGTCTGACTTTAAAGTGTCCTTCATGTATAATTTGACAGCAGCTGATTGGCTGAGGGTTCATGTGACAGTTTGGAGAGGAAAGCCCTCTGATAGGCTCTCCCCAACCTCACAACACTTCCTGTTGAAGAGAGGCCCCGCCCACTATGATGCTGTTTGAACAGGCTGCATGCTATTGGCTGAGAGAGCTCGGTCACGTGATGCATCCTGAGAAACGAGAGCTCAACAACCAATCAGAGTAGACAGCAGTTCTATTATAGATCTCTACTGAATACTAGAAGTTTAATAACTAATCGTCTATGAACCTTCACTCTGTTTGCTTCTCTGTGCATGAAGCTGCATGTGACCGTATATCAATATGGATCATGATCAAAGGCTGTGATTGGAGGCGATGAGGGAGGCCGGAGATTAAAGGGGACGCACAAGAGATGGATGTCAAGATACTGCATTTCCCATAATGCAACTAGACAGCATCTTTTGTAGAGCTGTGGAGCGGGTTATAAAGGATATAGACCTTTTCTCTGTTAGTAACCATGGTGACGTGTTAGTAACCATGGTGACGTGTTTAGTAACCATGGTGACGTGTTAGTAACCATGGTGACGTGTTTAGTGGGCAGAGCGTTAAGTGGAGGCAGAATAACTCTCTGAACACGTTAGCTAACGCTGGCTAGCTAACGCTGGCTGGCTAACGCTGGCTGGCTAACGCTGGCTGGCTATCGCTGGCTGGCTAACGCTGGCTGGCTAACGCTGGCTGGCTAACGCTGGCTGGCTAACGCTGGCTAGCTAACGCTGGCTAGCTAACGCTGGCTGGCTATCGCTGGCTGGCTAACGCTGGCTAGCTAACGCTGGCTGGCTATCGCTGGCTGGCTAACGCTGACTAGCTAACGCTGGCTGGCTATCGCTGGCTGGCTAACGCTGGCTGGCTAACGCTGGCTGGCTAACGCTGGCTGGCTAACGCTGGCTAGCTAACGCTGGCTAGCTAACGCTGGCTGGCTATCGCTGGCTGGCTAACGCTGGCTAGCTAACGCTGGCTGGCTATCGCTGGCTGGCTAACGCTGACTAGCTAACGCTGGCTGGCTATCGCTGGCTGGCTAACGCTGGCTGGCTATCGCTGGCTGGCTAACGCTGGCTGGCTATCGCTGGCTGGCTAACGCTGGCTGGCTATCGCTGGCTGGCTAACGCTGGCTGGCTATCGCTGGCTGGCTAACGCTGGCTGGCTAACGCTGGCTGGCTATCGCTGGCTGGCTAACGCTGGCTGGCTATCGCTGGCTGGCTAACGCTGGCTGGCTAACGCTGGCTAGCAAGTATTGTTGTCTTGTTTTTGTAACGCTGGCTGAATAAAATGCTAGTTTGTCTCAACCCGTGCCGTCACTCTCTCTCCAGGATCACCAGCGGTAGTTGAGATAGTGAATATGAACCAACGGGACCAGGTTAGACCGCTACGCCGCTGGAGACGGAGACGGAGACGGAGGGAAAGGGTTGCTAATATTCTGCTAAACTATTAGCATCATTTCTCTCCGTCTCTGAAACGCTTCTCTGATATTGTAGCTCTAGAGCTCGAATCACAGTTAGTCCTCTCTCATGTCTGTGTTTCTGGATTCAGCCAACAACAAGAGGACATTAAGATGTGGAGCTTTAGCCCACTGCTAGCGTTAGCCTCCAGCTAACACGTGACCTCATCATGACCTCATCATGACCTCATGATGAGGTCATGATGACGTCATCACTAAAACGGTCTATAAAGGATTTATTAGTTCAAATAGAAACTCAGGACTCGATAATACAGGTTCATATTCTCACTGCCAGGTTGAATTATTATCACTTTGTTTCTCAGAAATCATTCGTTGGCCTATTTAAACATAATAATAATAATAATAATGAACTGGGGAAGTTTCTATTAGTGTCTCTATGCTTTTATTTTAGTCTCTTCATCGCAGCCTTTGAAAGATGAAAAGTGTCTCGTTAGTTAGAGAAGATTATGTTAAAGATATAAACTGGGAAAACAAAGTAGTTAAACTTGTGTTTGGTGGATTATTTCTCTGTTGTTCCAATGCTAATGGTCATTGTATTTTACATGGTTGGAAAGCCTGTTTATTGACCTTCACAATGATGTCACACTTGTAAGGATCATGCATTTGTGGGATGAGCAGCACAGCTGATTATGTGGGGAGCGCCCAAGAAACATGTTCCAAAATGCTCCGTCAATGGTAAACAGTGTATTCTCCTGTTGGTGTTGCCTCTTGTTGTGAGTTGTTTGGTGGATGATTGAACTCTCTATCAGTAACAAGGAACAAACAAGACATATTGATTGATTGAATCCACCGTCAGGAGCCTCAGTAGAGGTGGAAGATCCATACGCAGCCACAACAGCCTGGCACCTCCTCCTCATGCTGGTCACCAACCTGGTCACACGTTGCTGTGGGATGGCGTTCCATTCCTCAACCAGGATTGGTTGCAGGTCAGCCAGCGTGGTTGTGTTGGTCACTCTAACACGTACAGCACGCCCAAGCTGATCCCACAAGTGTTGAATTGGGTTGAGGTGTGGACTCTTGGCAGGCCGTTCCATTCTCTCTCCTCCCACATTGTGGAGGTAGTCTGTGATAACCCTGGCTCTGTGGGGGGGGGGCGTTGTCATCTTGGAGGATGAAGTTAGGTCCCAGATTGTGGAGATATGGGATCAACACTGGCTGCAGAATCTCATCCTGATATCTCCCTGCATTGAGATGGCCTTCAATGATGACAAGCCTTGTTTTGCCAGTGAGGGAGATGCCGCCCCCACACCATGACACTGCCCCACCAAAAGCTGTTACTCCATCGGTGCAACAATCAGCAGAGCGTTCTCCACGTCGTCTCCATACTTTGACCCTGCCATCCAACAGACAGAACCTGGACTCATCACTGAACATGACATTCCCCCACATGTTCAGGTTCCATTGTCTGTGTTGTCGACACCAGCGCCAACGGGCCTGACGGTGAAGGGCAGTCATTGCAGGCTTCCTGGTAGCCTTATGAGAATACACTGTTTACCATTGGCAGAGCATTTTGGAACATTGTTCTTGGGCGCTACCCACATAATCAGCTGTGCTGCTCATCCCACAAATGCATGATCCTTACAAGTGTGACATCATTGTGAAGGTCAATAAACAGGCTTTCCAACCATGTAAAATACAATGACCATTAGCATTGATACAACAGAGAAATAATCCACCAAACACAAGTTTAACAACTTTGTTTTTCCAGTATATATATATATATATATATATATAATATATATATATTAAAGATTATATTAGGCTTTTTAATGATTCTAAGTGTACTGATGTCATGACTATCTGCACCGTGATTGGTTGTCCCTGACCCCGCCTCTCTGCTGACAGGACAAGACGAGCGCGCTCAGTCTGAGCAACGTAGCCGGAGTGTTCTACATCCTGATTGGAGGGCTGGGGCTCGCCATGCTGGTGGCGCTGGTCGAGTTTTGCTACAAGTCCCGGATCGAGTCCAGAAGGATGAAGGTGAGTAATGTTGTAATGTGCTCATAATGAACTCATTAATGTTTACACACTGACTGATTCATGGACTCCTATCTTGCAGGAGCTCATCGACGCCGCCATGAGTAGCAGCAGCCTCAGCAGGATGGCGGGTGGCGGCGGTGCAGCGGCGTGCGGGTACGGAGGAGGAGCATCAGGGCTCGGAGGTGAGAACGGACGCGTTGTGGCGCATGATTTCCCGAAAGCCGGAGCTCAAGGTTTACCGTGCATGAGCAAAGCTGGCGGCCTGGGACTGTCCTCCACAGGCATGTGATCTAAACCGAGGCTCCTGATTGGACGGTACACACCTGCCGGCCTGTTGGTAGGGAAGGAAGGAGGGAAGGAAGGAAGGAAGGAAACGAGGAGACGAAACTAACTCAAACTTTTTCTACGTAGTTCTCCTCCTCCTCCTCCTCCTCGTCTGCAATAATAGAACCAGAGGAGCCAATACGGTTTTAAACGTCTGAATTGATGCACCTGCTCTTCTTCTTCTTCTTCATCTTCCTCATCCCGCCCTTCACTCCTCTTCCTCTTCCTCCTCCTCCTCCTCTTCCTCGTCAAGTTCACGCTAAACGCCACTTTCACATCTGAGAGGGTCGAGAGGAGTTAAAGCATGTAAACCTTTTAAACACAGACAAACACTTGTGTTGATAATATTCAGGAGAAGATCTGATCAGTGAGCTGCTGCCTCCGTCATAATAATAATAATATTATTAATAATAATAATAATAATAATAATAATAATAATAATAATAATAATAGATTATATATGTCAGTGTGAAGACAGGCGTGTCACATGCTGAGTTTTATGCACAAAATGCTTTTTTTTCTATATTTAGTGGCGACCGTATGCAGATGATGTGATGTTAGAGGTCTTCAGCGGTCCAACAGGTCGGACTCATGATGGTCTCTCGTCATATAGTTCATAAAATGTGTCATCATAAAAATAAATTCCAAAAATATTTACAAATATATAGAAATAATTAAAGTTCCTGCACCAACCAATAATAATTAAAGTTCCTGCACCAACCATCGGTGTAGCTCCCTGACAACTACATGCCTGTTTGCATTCACACAGCCAACAGGAACGCTGAAGTGACGTCAGCCAGCCGGCGCCGTGATCGGCGAGGTCACTGTTTCACAAACTCTCTTCTATTTTTTAGTTATATAAGATAAACATAATCATAATATACATCATATAAACTCAACTAAACAGCGTTTGTGACGTCAGTTTGAATCAGCTTCTTCCGCTCACCGGGTGTTCTTTGTGCTAACGGGTTAAGATGGTGACACACAGACCTGAGACCAGAACCTGGACCCTGAAGACCTCTAGCTGGTGTTAACCTGCTCTGGTCTGGTTTAAAGCATGTTGTAGCACCTCCACTGATCTGAGATATCAGATCAATAAGATATAATGTACTTCCTCCTCAGTGTTTCTCTGGACTTGAACACACAGTAGAAGTTTTTATACTCTGAAACTGAACTAATATCAGGAATAATACTTCACGTTTGTATGATATGAATGAATCATGTGACAAACTACACTTTGTCTAAATAATGTGACTTTTAATTGATTTATCAGTTTATAATCATTTTGATTTTATTGATTATTGATTCAGATCAGTTCCTCTATTTAATAAAAACTCTCAACATTATCTTGACTTGTGTATTTCTTTCTAGTTTTATGGACAGTTTTATAACTAGCTAGCAGCACTAGCTGCTAACTCGCTGCTAACTAGCTGCTAACTCGCTGCTAACCAGCTGCTAACGAGCTGCTAACCAGCTGTTAACTAGCTGCTAACGAGCTGCTAACCAGCTGCTAACTCGCTGCTAACCAGCTGCTAACGAGCTGCTAACTAGCTGCTAACCAGCTGCTAACTCGCTGCTAACTAGCTGCTAACTAGCTGCTAACCAGCTGCTAACCAGCTGCTAACCAGCTGCTAACCAGCTGCTAACTAGCTGCTAACCAGCTGCTAACTCGCTGCTAACTAGCTGCTAACCAGCTGCTAACTCGCTGCTAACTCGCTGCTAACTAGCTGCTAACCAGCTGCTAACTCGCTGCTAACCAGCTGCTAACTAGCTGCTAACCAGCTGCTAACCCGCTGCTAACTAGCTGCTAACCAGCTGCTAACTAGCTGCTAACCAGCTGCTAACTCGCTGCTAACTAGCTGCTAACCAGCTGCTAACTCGCTGCTAACTAGCTGCTAACCAGCTGCTAACTCGCTGCTAACTAGCTGCTAACCAGCTGCTAACTCGCTGCTAACTAGCTGCTAACCAGCTGCTAACTCGCTGCTAACTAGCTGCTAACTAGCTGCTAACTCGCTGCTAACTCGCTGCTAACTAGCTGCTAACTAGCTCCAAAAGTCACTAAATCTAGAGAGAAAGTCTCCAAGTCATCAACACTGACAGTCCTCCCTCCAGAGACACCCCCCCAACACTATCATTAGGTAGGTAGACAGGTAGGAGTACAGGTAGACAGGTAGGAGGACAGGTAGACAGGTTGGAGGACAGGTAGACAGGTAGACAGGTAGGAGGACATGTAGGTAGACAGGTAGACAGGTAGGAGGACAGGTAGGTAGACAGGTTGGAGGACAGGTAGACAGGTAGGAGTAAAGGTAGACAGGTAGGAGGACAGGTAGACAGGTAGGAGGACAGGTAGACAGGTAGGAGTAAAGGTAGACAGGTTGCAGGACAGGTAGACAGGTAGGAGGACAGGTAGGTAGACAGGTTGGAGGACAGGTAGACAGGTTGGAGGACAGGTAGATAGGTAGGAGGACAGGTAGACAGGTAGGAGGACAGGTAGACAGGTAGGAGTAAAGGTAGACAGGTTGCAGGACAGGTAGACAGGTAGGAGGACAGGTAGACAGGTAGGAGTAAAGGTAGACAGGTTGCAGGACAGGTAGACAGGTAGGAGGACAGGTAGGTAGACAGGTTGGAGGACAGGTAGACAGGTTGGAGGACAGGTAGACAGGTTGGAGGACAGGTAGACAGGTAGGAGGACAGGTAGACAGGTAGGAGGACAGGTAGATAGGTTTGAGGACAGGTAGACAGGTTGGAGGACAGGTAGACAGGTTGGAGGACAGGTAGACAGGTCACCAACCTTAACTCTATAAGATGAATCCTCATGTTGACGAAACAATCTCTACTCAAGGTCCACTTACTCGCCTGTTCCGGGACTTTCGACCGTATCACACCATGGAAAAGGTGACTGTTCTGTTTACAGTATCTGTGATACAGTACTACACAAATACTACACAAATACTACACAAATACCTGTCCTGTATAAACACAGGTGTACATCCTGTTCCTGAGTACATGTCCCAGTAAACCAAAGCTGTTTCCATAGCAACAGCCTGGCAGGAAGAGGTCTGTACTGTTTCTAGTTATTGTTCTTACTCTGTGTTTCTCCTCTGGGATCAATAAAGTCTTATTACATCTTTTCTTTCTTTGATCCGGTTTAATCGTCTTGTTTTATTTTGAAGTAGCCTTTTATAGCGGAAGCCCTGTAGTAAATACAGGAAGTTGACGTGAGCTCCCTTCTGATTGGTCGATGGTAGATACGCTCGCTGTGACCAATCAGAGAGCAGCTTGGTGGACAAAGACGGTTTCGACGCCATTTTGACATATTTCTCTTAAACTCAATGGAAGAATAAGAAAGAAAGATGTCTGGACGCGGAAAAGGAGCGGGAAAGGTTCGAGCCAAGGCGAAGAGCCGCTCCTCTCGGGCCGGGCTCCAGTTCCCCGTCGGCCGTGTCCACAGACACTTGAGGAAGGGTAACTACGCCCATCGTGTCGGTGCCGGAGCTCCGGTGTACCTGGCGGCGGTGCTGGAGTATCTGACCGCTGAGATCCTGGAGCTGGCCGGGAACGCTGCCCGCGACAACAAGAAGACCCGTATCATCCCCCGTCACCTGCAGCTGGCCGTCCGCAACGACGAGGAGCTCAACAAGCTGCTGGGCGGAGTGACCATCGCTCAGGGCGGCGTGCTGCCCAACATCCAGGCGGTCCTGCTGCCCAAGAAGGCCGAGAAGGCCAACAAGAAGTAGACTCCCGGAACAACAACAACAACAACAACAACAACAACAACAACAACAACAACAACAACAACAACAACAACAACAACAACGGCTCTTTTAAGAGCCAGACAACAACAACAACAACAACAACAACAACAACAACAACAACAACAACAACAACAACAACAACAACGGCTCTTAGAAGAGCCGTTGTTGTTGTTCTTCTAAGAGCCACACAACAACAACTAGAGAGACAACTCCCCACTTACTGTCATCATTCAGTCACACACTACAATACTGTGGCTGTATTACTCTGATATGATGAGTTAATAGAGCAGTGATTATAGAGTCTGATGAACCTTTAGAGTGTTGATGCTTCTTCATCTCTACAGGCCCAGTGTGAACCGGTTCTGACCCCTAAACCAGCAGCTATTAACACACATTCACTGGCCTCTTATTGTGGGAAAACAAGACATACATAAGTTCATAAAGATACATAAACTGTCAGTAAAATATAAATAGAATTTTTTTCAAAAAGAAAAAGAAATATAAATGAATGTATATCTACATGAGTGATAAATATATGAAAACATTTAACACCAAAATAAGTAGTAAGTAACTGGTTATATTTAATATTCACAGAATGTTCCTGTGCAATGACAAATGTGTTTTATACATTTGATTCCCATTTCATCACTATATTATATTTCTATTTAACAGAACTTAAATTTAAAGGTCCCATATTGTATAAAGTCAGATTTTCATGTCTTTTATATTATAAAGCAGGTTTAAGTTCTTTATATATCAATCCTGTTAAACTATCAAAACACTCAATATACGGAGAATCACACAGCCCGTATTCAGAACCTGAGCGTTTGAAACAAGCCGTCAGGACTTCTGTCCATTTGTGATGTCACAAATATACAATATATAGATCATTACACGGTTTTAAACATAAACATACTAAATGTGTCCCAGTTTATTTCCTGTTGCAGTGTATGTAAATAACATCAGCTGACAGGAAGTGAACATGAACACAAGCTGTTGCCTAGCAACGCAATTCTGTTGAAATGTGCTAAAACGGAGCGTTTCAGACAGACAGGTGAATACAGGTATATTCAGACAGACGGATAGGTGAATATGGACCCGACGGTGGCCCATCACACGGACCACGGACGTGTTCCTCTGACCCGACGGTGGCCCATCACACGGACCACGGACGTGTTCCTCTGACCCGACGGTGGCCCATCACACGGACCACGGACGTGTTCCTCTGACCCGACGGTGGCCGGGCTGCAGTTCATCATGTTCAGCTGCTTAATTATTCTTTGTTCTAATATTATATTTATATAATATAATAATATTGTCTTACGGTATTTATATAACAGTATTTATATAACAGTATTTATTTAACAGTATTTATTTAACAGTATTTATTTAACAGTATTTATAGAACAGTATTTATTTAACAGTATTTATTTAACAGTATTTATAGAACAGTATTTATTTAACAGTATTTATTTAACAGTATTTATAGAACAGTATTTATAGAACAGTATTTATTTAACAGTATTTATTTAACAGTATTTATATAACAGTATTTATAGAACAGTATTTATTTAACAGTATTTATAGAACAGTATTTATTTAACAGTATTTATAGAACAGTATTTATAGAACAGTATTTATAGAACAGTATTTATATAACAGTATTTATTTAACAGTATTTATAGAACAGTATTTATTTAACAGTATTTATATAACAGTATTTATTTAACAGTATTTATAGAACATTATTTATATAACAGTATTTATAGAACAGTATTTATAGAACATTATTTATAGAACAGTATTTATTTAACAGTATTTATAGAACATTATTTATATAACAGTATTTATAGAACAGTATTTATATAACAGTATTTATATAACATTATTCATAGAACATTATTTATTTAACAGTATTTATAGAACATTATTTATATAACAGTATTTATAGAACAGTATTTATTTAACAGTATTTATAGAACATTATTCATAGAACATTATTTATAGAACAGTATTTATATAACAGTATTTATTTAACAGTATTTATAGAACAGTATTTATTTAACAGTATTTATAGAACAGTATTTATAGAACATTATTTATAGAACAGTATTTATTTAACAGTATTTATAGAACATTATTTATATAACAGTATTTATAGAACAGTATTTATTTAACAGTATTTATAGAACATTATTCATAGAACATTATTTATAGAACAGTATTTATTTAACAGTATTTATTTAACAGTATTTATTTAACAGTATTTATAGAACAGTATTTATAGAACAGTATTTATTTAACAGTATTTATAGAACAGTATTTATTTAACAGTATTTATTTAACAGTATTTATAGAACAGTATTTATTTAACAGTATTTATAGAACAGTATTTATATAACAGTATTTATATAACAGTATTTATAGAACAGTATTTATAGAACAATATTTATATAACAGTATTTATATAACAGTATTTATATAACAGTATTTATTTAACAGTATTTATAGAACAGTATTTATATAACAATATTTATATAACAGTATTTATATAACAGTATTTATATAACAGTATTTATTTAACAGTATTTATAGAACAGTATTTATAGAACAGTATTTATTTAACAGTATTTATAGAACAGTATTTATTTAACAGTATTTATAGAACAGTATTTATAGAACAGTATTTATATAACAGTATTTATAGAACAGTATTTATTTAACAGTATTTATAGAACAGTATTTATAGAACAGTATTTATATAACAGTATTTATTTAACAGTATTTATATAACAATATTTATAGAACAGTATTTATTTAACAGTATTTATTTAACAGTATTTATATAACAGTATTTATAGAACAGTATTTATTTAACAGTATTTATAGAACAGTATTTATAGAACAGTATTTATATAACAGTATTTATTTAACAGTATTTATATAACAATATTTATAGAACAGTATTTATTTAACAGTATTTATTTAACAGTATTTATAGAACAGTATTTATAGAACAGTATTTATATAACAGTATTTATTTAACAGTATTTATAGAACAGTATTTATTTAACAGTATTTATTTAACAGTATTTATAGAACAGTATTTATAGAACAGTATTTATAGAACAGTATTTATTTAACAGTATTTATTTAACAGTATTTATAGAACAGTATTTATAGAACAGTATTTATATAACAGTATTTATTTAACAGTATTTATTTAACAGTATTTATATAACAGTATTTATAGAACAGTATTTATTTAACAGTATTTATATAACAGTATTTAACAGTATTTATAGAACAGTATTTATTTAACAGTATTTATATAACAGTATTTATATAACAGTATTTATATAACAGTATTTATAGAACAGTATTTATATAACAGTATTTATAGAACAGTATTTATTTAACAGTATTTATATAACAGTATTTATATAACAGTATTTATATAACAGTATTTATAGAACAGTATTTATTTAACAGTATTTATAGAACAGTATTTATATAACAGTATTTATATAACAGTATTTATAGAACAGTATTTATATAACAGTATTTATAGAACAGTATTTATATAACAGTATTTATAGAACAGTATTTATATAACAGTATTTATAGAACAGTATTTGTGATGATGGTTCATCTTAAAACTTGAAAACAGAATAATATTTCTGTGACGTGCGTTTCAGCTCTCGTTGTGTTTGAACTCACTATTTTATATATATATATTTATATATAAAGAATATAAAGAATATATAGAATATAACACATCGGAGCATTTGTTCCTTTTTTTATTAATATTTTGAACATTTCTGTGTAATATATATAAACACGTTAAAGACGAGGAGGACCAGCTGATGGACTTCAGACGGGTTGTGACCCTCCAGGTGGTTTCTGGGAGATCTGAGAGGAGACGTCTTCTAATGTTCCGTCACGCCTCATCAGATCATCTCTTCATCACTTCACCTCTTCATCAGCCTGCTGACGCTGCTCAGTTAGACCACGGCTCGTTGGCTTAGACAAACACACAGTCAGCAGTCTGGAGTCAGCCTCCTCTTCATCACTGAAGACCAGTCAGCCTCCTCTTCATCACCGAAGACCAGTCAGCCTCCTCTTCATCACTGAAGACCAGTCAGCCTCCTCTTCATCACCGAAGACCAGTCAGCCTCCTCTTCATCACTGAAGACCAGTCAGCCTCCTCTTCATCACTAAAGACCAGTCAGCCTCCTCTTCATCACTGAAGTACAGTCAGCCTCCTCTTCATCACTGAAGACCAGTCAGCCTCCTCTTCATCACTGAAGTACAGTCAGCCTCCTCTTCATCACTGAAGACCAGTCAGCCTCCTCTTCATCACTGAAGTACAGTCAGCCTCCTCTTCATCACCGAAGACCAGTCAGCCTCCTCTTCATCACCGAAGACCAGTCAGCCTCCTCTTCATCACCGAAGACCAGTCAGCCTCCTCTTCATCACTGAAGACCAGTCAGCCTCCTCTTCATCACCGAAGACCAGTCAGCCTCCTCTTCATCACTGAAGACCAGTCAGCCTCCTCTTCATCACTGAAGACCAGTCAGCCTCCTCTTCATCACCGAAGACCAGTCAGCCTCCTCTTCATCATTGAAGTACAGTCAGCCTCCTCTTCATCACCGAAGACCAGTCAGCCTCCTCTTCATCACCGAAGACCAGTCAGCCTCCTCTTCATCACCGAAGACCAGTCAGCCTCCTCTTCATCACCGAAGACCAGTCAGCCTCCTCTTCATCACCGAAGACCAGTCAGCCTCCTCTTCATCACTGAAGTACAGTCAGCCTCCTCTTCATCACTGAAGTACAGTCAGCCTCCTCTTCATCACTGAAGACCAGTCAGCCTCCTCTTCATCACCGAAGACCAGTCAGCCTCCTCTTCATCATTGAAGTACAGTCAGCCTCCTCTTCATCACTGAAGATCAGTCAGCCTCCTCTTCATCACCGAAGACCAGTCAGCCTCCTCTTCATCACTAAACACCAGTCAGCCTCCTCTTCATCACTAAAGACCAGTCAGCCTCCTCTTCATCATTGAAGTACAGTCAGCCTCCTCTTCATCACTGAAGACCAGTCAGCCTCCTCTTCATCACTGAACACCAGTCAGCCTCCTCTTCATCACTGAAGACCAGTCAGCCTCCTCTTCATCACTGAAGACCAGTCAGCCTCCTCTTCATCACTGAACACCAGTCAGCCTCCTCTTCATCACTGAAGTAGGTCTAAGAAGGTCTGCTGGTCTAGGGTCTGCTGGTCTAGGGTCTGCTGGTCTGCTGGTCTAGGGTCTGCTGGTCTAGGGTCTGCTGGTCTGCTGGTCTAGGGTCTGCTGGTCTGCTGGTCTAGGGTCTGCTGGTCTAGGGTCTAGGGGGTAACAGGTGTTGTTGTGCTGATCTCAGCAGCAGTTGGAGGTTAATGGGGGGGTAATGGGGGGGGTTAATAACCGGTGATCAGATGATGTCGCCTCATTAACTCTGTTTGTTCTATTGAGTGCTGCAGCAGCCAATCAGAAGAGAGCAGAGCTGCGGCAGCCAATCAGAGGAGAGCACACACACTGGGTGGGCGTGTCCAGGAGGAGATGAAGGAGGATAAATAGAGAAGAGGTCTTCTGCTCTGCCTCAAACCCACTCCTCCTGCTCTCTGCTCCTCCTCCTCTTCATCACAGAGTTCACCTGCTCCTCCTCCTCTTCATCACAGAGTTCACCTGCTCCTCTACAGGTGAGATACTGCTCCTCTTCCTCCTTCATCTCCTCCTTCATCTCCTCTTCATCTCCTCCTTCATCTCCTCCTCTACAGGTGAGATACTGCTCCTCTTCCTCCTTCATCTCCTCTTCATCTCCTCCTTCATCTCCTCCTTCATCTCCTCTTCATCTCCTCCTTCATCTCCTCCTCTACAGGTGAGATACTGCTCCTCTTCCTCCTTCATCTCCTCTTCATCTCCTCCTTCATCTCCTCCTTCATCTCCTCTTCATCTCCTCCTTCATCTCCTCCTCTACAGGTGAGATACTGCTCCTCTTCCTCCTCTATCTCCTCCTTCATCTCCTCCTTCATCTCCTCTTCATCTCCTCCTCCTCTACAGGTGAGATACTGCTCCTCCTCTTCCTCCTCTATCTCCACCTTCATCTCCTCCTCCTCCTCTTCCTCCTCTTCATCTCTTCCTTCTCCTCCTCTATGTGTCCAGCTCCAGTTCATGATGGCGTCATCGTGGCCTCCTCCTCCTCCTCCTCCTCCTCCTCCTCCTCCTCCTCTTCCTCCTCTTCCTCCTCTTCATCTCTTCCTTCTCCTCCTCTATGTGTCCAGCTCCAGTCCATGATGGCGTCCTCCTCTTCATCTCCTCCTCCTCTTCCTCGTCTTCATCTCTTCCATCCTTGTGTTCTGTCCAGCTCCAGTCCATGATGGGTTCCTCGTGGCTCCAGGCGGTGTCTCTGCTGGTCCTGCTGGTGGTGTCGTGGCCCAGCGGTTCTCAGGCCGCCGCCGGTCCTCAGCACCTGTGTGGGTCTCACCTGGTGGACGCTCTGTACCTGGTCTGTGGAGACCGAGGCTTCTTCTACAACCCCAAGAGAGACGTGGACCCTCTGATGGGTGAGACACCTTGTTGTAGTTGTTGTAGTTGTTGTAGTATTCAGATCCTTTACTCTAGTTAAAGTACCACTACCTAGTACTAGTACACCTTTAACACCTTTAACACCTGGGCTCCGTCTGTGTGTCCCGCCAGGTTTCCTCCCTCCCAAGGCGGGCGTAGCGGCGGCGGTGGGCGGTGAGAACGAGGTGGCTGAGCTGGGCTTCAAGGAGCAGATGGAGATGATGGTGAAGAGAGGCATCGTGGAGCAGTGCTGCCACCGGCCATGCAACATCTTCGACCTGCAGAACTACTGCAACTGAACCGCCCCGAGGCTGGGTTAGCCTAGCTTAGCTTAGCCTAGCCTAGCATAGCTTAACTTCTTGGCTAACTTAGCTTGACCCCCCCCCTCCCCCCCCATCAGTGACGTCATCTCTCTGAGAAATGGATGAAATTATTTTTCCTACAAAATAAAGTTTTGTGAATTAATAAGATATTAAGATGTG
>CAKAKS010000017.1:109816-137316 GCA_916700875.1 Sebastes aleutianus | reverse complement strand
CACCTGGACAACAGCACTCACACTACAGGTAACACACACCTGGACAACAACACTCACACTACAGGTAACACACACCTGGACAACAACACTCACACTACAGGTAACACACACCTGTTGTATCTGTGTCATGGGTTAAAGCTCAGTGTTCACTGATGGTGTGTAAAGAACCTTGTTTTTCTAGGATCTGGGTTAAATCTTATATTAATTAAGGAGGTGGAGAGTTCCCATACTATATATATTTATATATACTCTAAATAGTTTAATAATAGTTTATTGAAAATAGTTGTTTGGATTTCAATGATCCAAACAATGAAGCTTTTAAACTGTTTCTGTCCAGATGTGCAGACAGACGCCACCTACAACCCCTGGCTGGGCCTGACTCTGGCCCTGCTGTCGGCCTTCCTGATTGGTGGGAGCGTCATTCTAAAGAAGAAAGCTCTCCTCCGATTGGCTAGCACCGGACACACCAGAGCAGGTGAGCAGAGCTCAATATTAATGATTGTTTTTATTTTATTAAAATGAATGCAGAAAACAAGAAAAGATGAATTTAGTGGAGTGAAATTTGGTGTAAATTATTAGTTCATCGTTCGGTCCTTCAGCAGTTTGTTGTTGATATTTCATGTTCCCCGTGGTGGAGGATTTCTCTGCAGGACGTTTCAAACCTCTGATAGTTGGTTTTCAAGGAAATAAATGTAAACAACAGGAAAGTGATAATCCAACCCAGTCTCACGGGAAAGCGTCCATCCCCGTCCATCATGTCCATACCTTCCATACCGTCCATCCTGCCCTTCACGTCCATCCCGTCCATCCCGTCCATCCCGTCCATCCCGTCCATCCCGTCCATCCCTTCCATCACGTCCATCCCGTCCATCCCGTCCATCCTGCCCTTCTTTGTATTCTATGTCACTAACTCTTATCGTAGCATTTACACGGGGATGCGTTTACATTACAGCCAGTACAGGAAAGATGGCGTACAAATGACACGCGTAAATCAAGAAAACTCAACGTAATGTTTGTACACATTTGAACTAATCATAAAGCCCGTTTACACGAAATGGCGTATAAATACCACAATAATGCACAAGGCGTTTAAAGTGCAATAAGTACTGATAAATACCACAATAATGCACAAGGCGTTTAGCGTGCAATAAGTGCTGATAAATACCACAATAATGCACAAGGTGTTTAGCGTGCAATAAGTGCTGATAAATACCACAATAACGCACAAGGTGTTTAGCGTGCAATAAGTGCTGATAAATATCACAATAATGCACAAGGTGTTTAGCGTGCAATAAGTGCTGATAAATACCACAATAATGCACAAGGTGTTTAGCGTGCAATAAGTACTGATAAATACCACAATAATGCACAAGGTGTTTAGCGTGCAATAAGTACTGATAAATACCACAATAATGCACAAGGTGTTTAGCGTGCAATAAGTACTGATAAATACCACAATAATGCACAAGGTGTTTAACGTGCAATAAGTACTGATAAATACCACAATAACGCACAAGGTGTTTAGCGTGCAATAAGTGCTGATAAATACCACAATAATGCACAAGGTGTTTAGCGTGCAATAAGTGCTGATAAATACCACAATAACGCACAAGGTGTTTAGCGTGCAATAAGTGCTGATAAATACCACAATAATGCACAAGGTGTTTAGCGTGCAATAAGTGCTGATAAATACCACAATAATGCACAAGGTGTTTTTTTTTTTTAAAGTTATTTTTTGGGGGCATCTTTTAATCATTTTATTGACAGTGGATAGAGTCTTGGAAAGGGGGGGGAGCGAGAGAGAGTGGATGCGAAAAGGGCCACAGGCAGGATTCGAACCCGGGCCACCACGGTCAGGACTGAGGCCTGTTACATGGGCGCCCGCTCTACCAACTGAGCTAACCAGGCGCCCCAATGCACAAGGTGTTTAGCGTGCAATAAGTACTGATAAATACCACAATAATGCACAAGGCGTTTAGTGTGCACAAAGTACCTATAAGCCCCTATAAGTACTTATTGCACGCTTAACGCCTATTACTACCATTATTTTGGTATTTATACGCCTTTTCGTGCGAACGGGCTGTAAGATTAGTTCAAATGTGTACAAACATTCCGTTGAGTTTTCTATAATTGAAGGGTTAAAAAGGGCTGAGAAAAAGGAAAGTTAAAAAGATTTCATTGTCAGGAGGTCAACCAGTTTATATACTTCAGTCAGGAAACTAAACCTCAACATCTGACTGATGCTTTTAGGACCAAATACCTTAATGATCTTATTTAGTAGAGGTGTTTTATAGTGCTCATGTTTAACCTGAGGTAATGTTTGAACTGATTTCATCAGGTGACGGAGGTCACGGCTACCTGAAGGACTGGCTGTGGTGGGGAGGACTGGTAACCAGTAAGACTTTTATATTTCTGTCCGTGAGGGTGACTAGAATAATATTTTAACCTTAATAACAGGAGGACATTTTAGGATATTATTTTCTTTGTTATCTCACAAAGAATCTGAGAAGATTCACGGTCTTTATCTTAGCTTAGCTTAGCACAAAGACTGGAAGCAGGGGGGAACTGCTAGCCTAGCCTCAATCAAAAGAGGAAAAATACACCTTACAACAAGTGTGCATCAACTCCTTCAGATCAGACTATATTTATTATTTTATTGAACCTTTACTTCACCAGGATCATCCCATTGAATCTCTTTTTCTAGCGGCTTTTTAAAGCATCTTGTGCTTCATTAATTGCAATGGGAGTAAAGTTAAAATCAAAAGGTAACGTTGAGACGACAGGCCCGAGGATATAAAATGCAGATTTAGGATATTTAGTTTACTCTTTAGTTTGTATTGAGTTAATTTTGCAGCTTAACTGACTGTGATAGAGAACTGTTACTGGTGCCCAGAGGTCAACCTCCGTCTGAGAGGTGAAGTCAAAGCTGAAGAGCCTTAAACCTTCATCCTGTCTAGCAGCCAGCAGGGGGCGACTCCTCTGGTTCTATAGAAGTCTGATAGAAAATGAGCTTCTACTTCTCTCTTGATTTATGACCTCAGTAAACATTGTAAACATGACTTTATGTTTCAAGTCTTCTTCAATACAGCATGATGTTCATTTAGGGACAAAAACCAAGACGGAGACGGACAACAACCAAGATGGAGACGACCAAAAACCAAGATGGATACAACCAGAAACCAAGATGGAGACGACCAGAAACCAAGATGGATACAACCAGAAACCAAGATGGAGACGACCAGAAACCAAGATGGAGACGACCAAAAACCAAGATGGAGACGACCAGAAACCAAGATGGAGACGACCAGAAACCAAGATGGAGACGTCCAAAAACCAAGATGGAGACGACCAGAAACCAAGATGGAGACGGACAAAAACCAAGATGGAGACGGACAAAAACCAAGATGGAGACGACTAAAAACCAAGATGGAGACGACCAAAAACCAAGATGGAGACGACTAAAAACCAAGATGGAGACGGCCAGAAACCAAGATGGAGACGACTAAAAACCAAGATGGAGACGGACAAAAACCAAGATGGAGACGGACAAAAACCAAGATGGAGACGACTAAAAACCAAGATGGAGACGGACAAAAACCAAGATGGAGACGACTAAAAACCAAGATGGAGACGGACAAAAACCAAGATGGAGACGACTAAAAACCAAGATGGAGACGGCCAGAAACCAAGATGGAGACGACCAAAAACCAAGATGGAGACGGACAAAAACCAAGATGGAGACGACTAAAAACCAAGATGGAGACGGACAAAAACCAAGATGGAGACGGACAAAAACCAAGATGGAGACGACTAAAAACCAAGATGGAGACGACTAAAAACCAAGATGGAGACGACTAAAAACCAAGATGGAGACGGACAAAAACCAAGATGGAGACGACTAAAAACCAAGATGGAGACGGACAAAAACCAAGATGGAGACGACTAAAAACCAAGATGGAGACGGACAAAAACCAAGATGGAGACGGACAAAAACCAAGATGGAGACGACTAAAAACCAAGATGGAGACGGACAAAAACCAAGATGGAGACGACTAAAAACCAAGATGGAGACGGCCAGAAACCAAGATGGAGACGACTAAAAACCAAGATGGAGACGGACAAAAACCAAGATGGAGACGACTAAAAACCAAGATGGAGACGGACAAAAACCAAGATGGAGACGACTAAAAACCAAGATGGAGACGGACAAAAACCAAGATGGAGACGACTAAAAACCAAGATGGAGACGGCCAGAAACCAAGATGGAGACGACTAAAAACCAAGATGGAGACGGACAAAAACCAAGATGGAGACGACTAAAAACCAAGATGGAGACGGCCAGAAACCAAGATGGAGACGACCAAAAACCAAGATGGAGACGGACAAAAACCAAGATGGAGACGACTAAAAACCAAGATGGAGACGACCAAAAACCAAGATGGAGACGGACAAAAACCAAGATGGAGACGACCAAAAGCACCTGTCTTTTAAAGGGAATGGGAGATGACACTCTGATTGGTTTAATTCCTGTTATGCCCAAAACGCACCTGTGATTAATTAAGAGACTAAATACAACCTCTTTGTCCCTTGCGCCATTTAACTAGCAAAAGTGGAGTTGGACACTTTAGACTGTACGTATGCTCTAGATGGTGAAGATAGATAAGATAAGATCTTCCTTTATTAGGTAGTGTTGGTCAGAGTACAGACGGGTCTACATAGGACGGTTAAATGTGAATGTTACTGAGGGAATAAATGTGTGTTTTTCTTTTGATGGAGCTCGGCTAGCAGTTTCCCCTCACATCCAGTCTTTGTGCTAAGCTAGGCTAAATACATCTGATATCCATCTTCATCTGTGCTGCTTCTCAGCTGAATGTAAAAGCTTTATTTTTAATATGATTATTTATCCAGATGTTCTCAGCAGTCTTTCTCTCTGCAGTGGGAGCTGGAGAGGTCTGTAACTTCGCCGCCTACATGTTTGCTCCGGCCACGCTGGTGACGCCGCTGGGCGCTCTGAGCGTCCTCATCAGGTAGTTTAACTGCAGTGTTGTTAATACACCACAGAGACAGGATAGAATAATAATAATAATAATAATAATACCATATTTCACTTTGTTTGATGAATGATTTCACTTTGTGCTTCAGTGCCGTTCTGTCCTCCTACCTGTTGGGGGAGGTGTTGAACGTGGTGGGGAAGCTCGGCTGTCTGCTCTGTGTACTGGGAAGCATCTTGCTGGTTATCCACGCTCCACAGGAACAGGAAGTGACATCACTACAGGACATGACCAACAAGCTGCTGGAGCCTGGTGAGTTTCTACTGAGGTTATCATAGTTCATATTACTGATGTATGAGCACTCAGTTTTTATTAGATCAACTTTCTTTAATGAACTCATCAGTGTGTGCAGCAAAGTGTTGTTGGTGTGTTCAGTATAACTCAGGTGTCAGGTTCCTGGTGTTCATGGTGACCATGTTGGTGTCTCTGGTGTTTCAGGTTTCCTGGTGTTCATGGTGACCATGTTGGTGTCTCCGGTGTTTCAGGTTTCCTGGTGTTCATGGTGACCATGTTGGTGTCTCTGGTGTTTCAGGTTTCCTGGTGTTCATGGTGACCATGTTGGTGGTGTCTCCGGTGTTTCAGGTTTCCTGGTGTTCATGGTGACCATGTTGGTGTCTCTGGTGTTTCAGGTTTCCTGGTGTTCATGGTGACCATGTTGGTGGTGTCTCTGGTGGTTCAGGTTTCCTGGTGTTCATGGTGACCATGTTGGTAGTGTCTCCGGTGGTCCAGGTTTCCTGGTGTTCACGGTGACCATGTTGTTGGTGTTTCTGGTGGTTCAGGTTTCCTGGTGTTCATGGTGACCATGTTGGTGGTGTCTCCGGTGGTTCAGGTTTCCTGGTGTTCACGGTGACCATGTTGTTGGTGTTTCTGGTGGTTCAGGTTTCCTGGTGTTCATGGTGACCATGTTGGTGGTGTCTCCGGTGGTTCAGGTTTCCTGGTGTTCACGGTGACCATGTTGTTGGTGTTTCTGGTGTTTCAGGTTTCCTGGTGTTCATGGTGACCATGTTGGTGGTGTCTCCGGTGGTTCAGGTTTCCTGGTGTTCATGGTGACCATGTTGTTGGTGTTTCTGGTGTTTCAGGTTTCCTGGTGTTCATGGTGACCATGTTGTTGGTGTCTCTGGTGTTTCAGGTTTCCTGGTGTTCATGGTGACCATGTTGTTGGTGTTTCTGGTGGTTCAGGTTTCCTGGTGTTCATGGTGACCATGTTGGTGGTGTTTCTGGTGGTTCAGGTTTCCTGGTGTTCATGGTGACCATGTTGTTGGTGTTTCTGGTGGTTCAGGTTTCCTGGTGTTCATGGTGACCATGTTGGTAGTGTCTCCGGTGTTTCAGGTTTCCTGGTGTTCATGGTGACCATGTTGTTGGTGTTTCTGGTGGTTCAGGTTTCCTGGTGTTCATGGTGACCATGTTGGTGGTGTCTCCGGTGTTTCAGGTTTCCTGGTGTTCATGGTGACCATGTTGTTGGTGTCTCCGGTGTTTCAGGTTTCCTGGTGTACTCGGCGGTGGTGTTGCTGCTGTGTTTGGTGCTCGTGTTCTTCTTCTCTCCTCGGGTCGGTCGCTCCAACATCTTCGTCTACATCAGCATCTGCTCGCTGCTCGGAGCCTTCACCGTCTCGTCCGTGAAGGGCCTCGCCATCGTCATCAACACCGGTGAGGTGTACATCAGCTGCTAGAAAGAGGAAGAGTTGCATTGTGGGTACTGTAGGCATGAGTATGATAATGAATGAGTTACTGTGTTTTTCTCTCTCTAGTGTATTATGATGTTTCAGTGCTCGCTCGTCCTCTCACCTGGATCCTGCTGGTCACTCTCATCGTCTCCATGGTAACACAGGTGAGCTGTTCATCCTGTTTCTTAATAACACCTCACTAAAGTAGAGGTCACTGAGATGTCCTGTATGTGTGTCTGCCTGCAGGTGAACTACCTGAACAAGTCTCTGGACACCTTCAGCACCCTGCTGGTCTACCCCGTCTACTACGTCCTCTTCACCTCCGTGGTCCTCTCCACCTCCATCATCCTCTTCCAGGAGTGGAGCAGCATGGCGGCCGTGGACGTGGTCACGACGCTGGGAGCCTTCCTGGTCATCGTGGTGGGCGTCGCCATGCTCCACCTCTTCAGAGAGCTAAAGGTTGGTGTGTCTCCACAGGATGAAGCCTGATTCTGATCTAGTGGCATTAAAAGGTCCAAATTTACACTTCAGTTCAGGACAAGATACTTATAGAAATGAGTTTTTCCTCGCCAACATTTAGTGTAAGTTTCAAGCCTTATTTAACCTCCTTCATGACCAGCTAGTCTGACCTGACTGGTACCGATGGATTCATCAGGTTCTACAGTTTAACATGATACCAGTAGTATCAGTAGCAGTAGTAGTAGTAGTAGTAGTAGTAGTAGTAGTAGTAGCAGCAGTAGTAGTAGTAGTTGTAGTAGTAGTAGTAGTAGTAGTAGTGGTATGACATGGTTGGTACCGATGGATTCATCAGGTTCTCTAGTTTACTATGATACCAGTAGTAATAGTAGTAGTAGTAGTAGTAGTAGTAGTAGTAGTAGTAGTATGACATGGTTGGTACCGATGGATTCATCAGGTTCTATAGTTTAACATGATACCAGTAGTATCAGTAGCAGTAGTAGTAGTAGTAGTAGTAGTAGCAGCAGTAGTAGTAGTAGTTGTAGTAGTAGTAGTAGTAGTAGTAGTGGTATGACATGGTTGGTACCGATGGATTCATCAGGTTCTCTAGTTTACTATGATACCAGTAGTAGTAGTAGTAGTAGTAGTAGTAGTAGTGGTTTCTATAACCCCCCCTGTTCTTATTATATTAAGGCTTATAGTTGTGCATAATGAAGGGCGTGGCCGCTATGAGGGACATGGGGCAGCTAGATATCACTGAACTCAGCCTCTCGGCCGTGTTTGTGATGTACTTGTTGCTTGTTGTTTGTGATGTTGTACTTGTTGCTTGTTGTTTGTGATGTTGTACTTGTTGCTTGTTGTTTGTGATGTTGTACTTGTTGTTTGTGATGTTGTGCTTGTTGTTTGTGAAGTTGTACTTGTTGTTTGTGATGTTGTACTTGTTGTTTGTGATGTTGTACTTGTTGCTTGTTTGTGATGTTGTGCTTGTTGCTTGTTGTTTGTGATGTTGTACTTGTTGTTTGTGATGTTGTGCTTGTTTTTTGTGATGTTGTACTTGTTGTTTGTGATGTTGTGCTTGTTGTTTGTTGTTTGTGATTTTGTACTTGTTGCTTGTTGTTTGTGATGTTGTACTTGTTGCTTGTTGTTTGTGATGTTGTGCTTGTTGTTTGTGATGTTGTACTTGTTGCTTGTTGTTTGTGATGTTGTGCTTGTTGCTTGTTGTTTGTGATGTTGTGCTTGTTGTTTGTGATGTTGTACTTGTTGTTTGTGATGTTTTGCTTGTTGCTTGTTTGTGATGTTTTGCTTGTTACTTGTTGTTTGTGATGTTGTGCTTGTTGTTTGTTGTTTGTGATGTTGTACTTGTTGCTTGTTGTTTGTGATGTTGTGCTTGTTGCTTGTTGTTTGTGATGTTGTGCTTGTTGCTTGTTGTTTGTGATGTTGTACTTGTTGCTTGTTGTTTGTGATGTTGTGCTTGTTGTTTGTGATGTTGTACTTGTTGCTTGTTGTTTGTGATGTTGTGCTTGTTGTTTGTGATGTTGTGCTTGTTGCTTGTTGTTTGTGATGTTGTGCTTGTTGTTTGTGATGTTGTGCTTGTTTCTTGTTGTTTGTGATGTTGTGCTTTGTTGCTTGTTGTTTGTGATGTAGTACTTGTTGCTTGTTGTTTGTGATGTTGTGCTTGTTGTTTGTTGTTTGTGATGTTGTACTTGTTGCTTGTTGTTTGTGATGTTGTGCTTGTTATTTGTGATGTTGTGCTTGTTGCTTGTTGTTTGTGATGTTGTGCTTGTTGCTTGTTGTTTGTGATGTTGTACTTATTGTTTGTTGTTTGTGATGTTGTACTTGTTGCTTGTTGTTTGTGATGTTGTGCTTGTTGTTTGTGATGTTGTGCTTGTTGCTTGTTGTTTGTGATGTTTTGCTTGTTGCTTGTTGTTTGTGATGTTGTGCTTGTTGCTTGTTGTTTGTGATGTTGTACTTATTGTTTGTTGTTTGTGATGTTGTACTTGTTGTTTGTGATGTTGTGCTTGTTGTTTGTGATGTTGTGCTTGTTGCTTGTTGTTTGTGATGTTTTGCTTGTTGCTTGTTGTTTGTGATGTTGTACTTGTTGCTTGTTGTTTGTGATGTTGTACTTGTTGCTTGTTTGTGATGTTATGCTCGTTGAGATATTTTCATGCACATATCGGACAGATGATATCCTGACGGGCTGCTGACGGACAACATCCGTCTCCGTTGGGATATCGGGAACCGTAACGTCCGTGAAACTTGGCCGAATCCTGTAATAGCGGACTCTACGGCTGCACCATTTAGAAAAAAGATCTAATTGCAGTTATTTTGACCGATACTGCATTTGCGATATGATTTGCGATATTGGAGGGTATGATCATCTTTACATCACTATTCTATATAATATTAGAATGATTATGGGGTGATTTTATCTGGGGTCTGTTTTCTTCTTCCTGTAGAAGATGACGTTGTAGTCCAGGACGTCTCTGCAGCTCCACCATATTTAATATATATAGAATAACACACAGTCACAGTTGGGATGGGCTACCTGCTGTTTTCTGTGCTGGTTGCAGGTTGGACGGTTCCACGGTTCATCACGTAGATACGAGAATGAAAACGATGCTCTGATGTCTTTCAGGTGACCATGAAGCAGCTGACCAATCAGCTGTCTCAGCCGGTGGCGAGGGAGGGGCTGGCAGAGGAGGTGTCAGCCAATGGAAGAGCAGCAGCAGGAGGAAGAGGAAGAGGAGGAGGAGGAGGAGGAGGAGGAGGAGGGAATAAAAAAGAGGATAAATACGGTCTGATGGACAACATGGTGATAGAGAGTCTTCCTCCAATGAGAGAGGAAGGGCCCAGAGTCTTCATCATCAGCTGAACCACAGAAGAAGAAGAACGGAGACACAGGTTAGGGTTTCCTGTCTGGTCTGGTCAGACTGGTCAGACTGGTCAGTCTGGTCAGACTGGTCTGACGGGTCAGACTCAGACTGGTCATACTGGTCAGTCTGGTAAGACTGGTCAGACTGGTCAGTCTGGTCAGACTGGTCAGACTGGTCAGACTGGTCAGTCTGGTCAGACTCAGACTGGTCATACTGGTCAGACTCAGACTGGTCAGACCGGTCAGACTCATACTGGTCATACTGGTCAGACTGGTCAGACTGGTCAGACTGGTCAGACTGGTCAGACGGGTGAAGGAGGTTAAATAACCCTTTCTTATTTCCAGAGCACATTTTTCACTTAAATTATCATTTCAAAACCTTTAAAATGTATCTTGTGACTTTCCATGCTTCAAATGTAAAATGTAAAATGTTTCTATAGTAACTGGAACTTTTCTAATGAAATACCTTTTAATAATAATAATAATAATAATAATAATAATAATAATAATACCTTTTAAGTTTGTCAAACTAGAGACCCTAAAGTCAAAGAGTTTTGTTTTATTGACTCTCTGTGGTGCCAGGAAATGAGAGCAGAGTTAGACCTCTTCTTCTTCTGTCAGATTGTTGCTGTACTTCCTGTCTGCTGTACTTCCTGTCTACTGTACTTCCTGTCTGCTGTACTTCCTGTCTACTGTACTTCCTGTCTACTGTACTTCCTGTCTGCTATACTTCCTGTCTGCTGTACTTCCTTTCTACTGTACTTCCTGTCTGCTGTACTTCCTGTCTGCTGTACTTCCTGTCTGCTGTACTTCCTGTCTACTGTACTTCCTGTCTGCTATACTTCCTGTCTGCTATACTTCCTTTCTACTGTACTTCCTGTCTGCTGTACTTCCTGTCTGCTGTACTTCCTGTCTGCTGTACTTCCTGTCTACTGTACTTCCTGTCTGCTATACTTCCTGTCTGCTGACGGCGGTTTAGAGTTTATGAAGCAGCCACAACACACAAACTGACCATCATTCAGTGTTTACTACAACTCCAACTTTAAGCAGATATATATATACACAGTTTATATATATACATATATATATATATATATGTATATATATACAGTATATATAAAAGCCGCGTCATGATTCCTGCAGCCACTAGAGGTCGACGTGATCAACCATGTGAATAGATGATAACAGCCTTCTGAACCAACTAGTAGGATTAGCAGGCCCCTTCTGACCCATATCTCTGAGGCTGATAACAACCATTCAATCAGCTGATATCATTCAAAGCTTCGTATGAAGAGCATGTTCGTTACGCCAAATAAATCCTTTTACTGATGAACTACAAGGTTTACCATCAATACTGAAGCTATAAACAACCCACAATGCAACACTCTCAGGACTCTCTGCATTCAGTATGATGCTATATATATATATATATATATATATGAGAAATTGTCTCCAGCTCTTTCATACGTAATCTCCTGATAAAGGATTGTCTCATATTATATTAACACAAAATCATCTTAATCTGTTTTAGTTGGTAGAAAACAAGAATGTCCCCTTATATATACATACATACACACATATATATATATATACATACATTAATGTATATATACATATATATATATATATATATATACATATATATATATATATATATCTCTATCTATATATACATTAATTTATATATATAGATAGAGATATGTATATATACATATCTCTATCTATATATATAGAGAGAGATATATATCTATATATATATATCTATATATACATTAATGTATATATAGATATATATACATTAATGTATATATATGTATACATTAATGTCCACCTTCCTTTATTGCTCTGGTTATTAATGTATATATTATATATAAATTATATATAGTTTAAAGGAGTTGTGTACACACTGCGTGATGATGTGTGTGTGTGTGTGTGTGTGTGTGTGTGTGCGTGTGCGTGCAGCTGAGAACTCTTCTGTTTATGAAGCTCAGGAACAAACTAATAACAATCTAATGACATATTTAATAACACTTTTAATAATTTAACTACATTATTATTATTATTATTATTATACTTTACTGAATGAACATTTTCAACGCTGTAACAGAGTATTTTTACTGTGTGGTATTAGTACTTTTACTGAAGTACACTTCCTGGTGTACTGGCTCCAACATTTCGCTTCATCAGTCCAGTTACATTTCAATGTGAACAATAATTATAATATGTATATATATATATGTATATATGTATATATACATATATATATATATATGTATATATATATAGTCTCTTTGTGTTGTTATTTTGTCTCTTTGTATTGTTATTGTATACAATAACAATACAAAGAGACAAAATAACAACACAAAGAGACTTTAGGGCTTTCAACGTTAACAGGATAATAACACGTTAACGCTCAGTTCTGAAGCTAGAGAGAAGATACTGCTATCATATATATATATATAGATATAGATATATAGATCCTGGTATCATCTGAAACTATAAAACCTGATGAATCCATCGGTACCAACCAGGTCAGACTAGCTGGTCATGAAGGAGGTTAAACTGTCATGTCCATGTTCAAAGGGGTCCCTTGACCTCTGACCTCCAGATCAGTGAATGTAAATGGGTTCTATGGGTACCCACGAGTCTCCCCTTTACAGACATGCCCACTTTATGATAATCACATGCAGTTTGGGGCAAGTCATAGTCAAGTCAGCACACTGACACACTGACAGCTGTTGTTGCCTGTTGGGCTGCAGTTTGACATGTTATGATTGGAGCATATTGTTTTATGTTAAATGCAGTACCTGTGAGGGTTTCTGGATCAATATCTGTTATTGTTTTGTGTTGTTCATTGATTTACAATAATAAATATATACATACATTTACATAAAGCAGCATATAAGTGATGTGTGATTAGGTGTTTTTTTTCCCAGTTATGAATTCAAACATATTATTATAATTATTATTATTAAAGACTGAAATCAGCCTGCGTGGTCGGCTCTTTAAACTACAATAAATTTGCCTATTTTGTGCCAAATTTGTGTTTTGTTTTGCTGTGTTTTGTTTTGCTGTGTTTTGTTTTGCTGTGTTTTGAACAGCCCTCGGTTACATAGTCTACGAGGAATTAGACTGTCATTCAATGCATTCTTTCATTTTCTGTGAAGTTTAAGGCTGAGCATACACTGTACAGAATAGGGGGGAAATGCAGGGAAAGGGAAAATCGTGCATAAATAAGTAAATAAATAAATAAATGCATATATACATATATATACATATATATATATATGTATATATACATATACATATATATATATAAATAAATACCATTTAAGAATAAATATAAAATAAGTGCAAAAATAAGCAATAAATAAATGAATAAATAATAATGCAAAATAAATAAATAATTTAAAAACATTAATGAAAATAAATGGAATCGGCTGTTTTCCCCAGCAGGTCGTTGACGTCATGTTGCTGCTTTAGAAGTGTTTTCCCCAGCAGGTCGATTGACGTCATGTTGCTGCTTTAGAAGGGTTTTCCCCAGCAGGTCGATGACGTCATGTTGCTGCTTTAGAAGGGTTTTCCCCAGCAGCTCGTTGACGTCATGTTGCTGCTTTAGAAGGGTTTTCCCCAGCAGGTCGTTGACGTCATGTTGCTGCTGTTTGCTGCTGTGAGTTATCGTTGGTTCATCAGAGTCAGAAACTCGAGTAGAGAAGCTATTGTTTTGGAGAGTCATCAACCGTGAATATCATGTTCTGTTCTCAGTGCAGAACAATGCTAGTTCACTTCATCGGTTCCACTTCCTTCTTTCTCAGGTAGGACTACTTCCCTGTGCATTGTGGGTAAAATAGTTGCCGTCTCTCCAGCTGAAAACAACATGTCATTGTTGAGTTTATTTCACTGTGAAAAGCAGAGACGACGATGCAGCATCTTAAAACTCTGAATGTTGCCGTAGTGGCAATCAAAGGGCCACTGATGCACCATGGGTAATTTCTATAATCCCTAAATACAAACCAGAGCTCCTTCAGCCTGTCTGCATCCTCTGACAGTCTCTCCATCCGTCTGTGTAGAATTAATAATAACATAATTAACATGAAGCTGATGTGGTTATGGAAGTGTGTATTTCTGGAGTTCCTCCCACACAGAGAACAACATGTACTGTGGTAGAAACACACCAGTATGTAGTAGTACTACCCCAGTATGTAGTAGTACTACACCAGTATGTAGTAGTACTACCCAAGTATGTAGTAGTAGTACACCAGTATGTAGTAGTAGTACACCAGTATGTAGTAGTACTACCCAAGTATGTAGTAGTAGTACACCAGTATGTAGTAGTACTACCCAAGTATGTAGTAGTAGTACCCCAGTATGTAGTAGTAGTACACCAGTATGTAGTAGTACTACCCCAGTATGTAGTAGTAGTACACCAGTATGTAGTAGTACTACACTAAACTATCAATTTGGAACGTTGATTAATAATTAAATTAATAACTATAACCAAAATAGATAGTAAAGGTTGAAGGATATCGGAGTTCTTGACATAGCAGAGGTTGGCATTATTCACTCTTGTACAACATTAAAGAGACCAGCATGTATATTCCACAAACATTTATTTACAAGATAATAAAGGTTTAAAACACAATATTAATCTAACTAAATAACTAAACTAAACAAACCAAACAAAGTGTGTGTGTGTGTGTGTGTGTGTGTGTGTGTGTGTGTGTGAGAAAGAGAGAGAGAGAGGGGGGGGAAACAAGATGGCGTCTTGTCTCAAGATGTCTGAATGGCCTACAGACCAAAATGGCGAGCACTGTAAAACTACAAAGATGGCGGGATCAAAGATGGCTGCCAACATGTCACCACATGACCTCTTTGTTCTTCGGAGCACATGTGCTCAGGAAGGACAGAGAGGGGAGGTGGGGGGTGATGTGGGGTTAAGATTATCTGAAGCTGTATGTTTATGTTTAACTAATTCACAGTTTCTGTATGTGATCTTTATGTGTGTCAGATATGCAGTGGGTTAGAAAAGATGGTTAGTTTGCATGCAAGACCTTGTCTATGTGAAGCATAAACTAAACACATCAAATGTGGCGAAGCCAGCTACCCAAATATCAAATACAAATAATATCACAACAGTCAAACTCAATGAATAACATTAAACTAAATCAATACAAGTACATCCTAGAAATCAAAGTTTGACAGTCTTGCTCAGCCATGTGCGATTGCTACTGCTAAGGTAAGCCCAGTACGTTACCGATCCAATGGAAGAAAGGGTTTGTGATTCCATGGGTTAAAGTTGTGGTTCCAAGTCAAAGAGGTCGTCTTTGGTTAACTTGGTGCTAATTCTCCAGTAGCTTGATAGCTTGAAGTTAGCTGGTGAAAGGCAGGCCCTCGCGTCGTCTGCATTTTTGGTTCCTTGTGTTGCTAGGTCTGTTTCCTAACAGACCATAGATCAGAAGCAGAACTGTTTTGCAGGTTCTGGTCTGGAGCTGTGGCTCACCTCAAGCGGGTCGGCTTGGGTTGAGGAGATGAGCAGCTCTCCTCTCGCAGGTCAGGAGAGATGAGATGAGAAGAAAGAGAAGGAACAAAGGACATTCCTCTGGTTTTGTTCTGGGTGAATTTCACACCTAGGTGTGAATGTTAGAGTGGCCAATGGAGAGTGAGCTTGGTCCACGGCCAATGGTAGCATACCTCCAGGATCCTGAGACAGTTCACTGTGTCTGCCACCAGAAATGGCAGGTCCCTACAAGAGTTACTGGTTGCTGTAATTGTTCATAAATGTTATAATGAATTTTAATGAGAGTGATGTGGGTCGATATCTACAGTCCTCGTTCAATGAAACGATGCATTTTAAAGTTCAACCAGAACTACTGTAAACTACAGTAAACTACAGCAAACTACTGTTAACTCCTGTAAACTCCTGTAAACTACTGTAAACTCCTGTAAACTACTGTAAACTCCTGTAAACTCCTGTTAACTACAGTAAACTACTGTAAACTACTGTAAACTACAGTTAACTACAGTTAACTACTGTAAACTCCTGTAAACTCCTGTTAACTACTGTAAACTCCTGTAAACTACTGTAAACTACTGTTAACTCCTGTAAACTCCTGTAAACTACTGTAAACTCCTGTAAACTCCTGTAAACTCCTGTTAACTACAGTAAACTACTGTAAACTCCTGTAAACTACTGTAAACTCCTGTTAACTACTGTAAACTCCTGTAAACTACTGTAAACTCCTGTAAACTACAGTAGACTACAGCAAACTCCTGTAAACTACAGTAAACTACTGTAAACTACAGTTAACTCCTGTAAACTCCTGTAAACTACTGTAAACTCCTGTAAACTACAGTAAACTACTGTAAACTACTGCAAACTCCTGTAAACTACTGTAAACTCCTGTAAACTACAGTAAACTACTGTAAACTACAATAAACTCCTGTAAACTCCTGTAAACTACTGTAAACTCCTGTAAACTACAATAAACTCCTGTAAACTACTGTAAACTCCTGTAAACTACAGTAAACTCCTGTAAACTCCTGTAAACTACTGTAAACTACTGTAAACTACTGCAAACTCCTGTAAACTACAGTAAACTACTGTAAACTCCTGTAAACTACAATAAACTCCTGTAAACTCCTGTAAACTACTGTAAACTCCTGTTAACTACTGCAAACTCCTGTAAACTACAGTAGACTACAGCAAACTCCTGTAAACTCCTGTAAACTACAGTAGACTACAGCAAACTCCTGTAAACTACAGTAAACTCCTGTAAACTCCTGTAAACTCTTGTAAACTACTGTAAACTCCTGTAAACTACAGTAAACTCCTGTAAACTCTTGTAAACTACTGTAAACTCTTGTAAACTACTGTAAACTCCTGTAAACTCCTGTAAACTACTGTAAACTCCTGTAAACTACAGTAGACTACAGCAAACTCCTGTAAACTCCTGTAGACTACAGTAGACTACAGCAAACTCCTGTAAACTACAGTAAACTCCTGTAAACTACTGTAAACTACAGTTAACTACTGTAAACTCCTGTAAACTACAATAGACTACAGCAAACTCCTGTAAACTACAGTAAACTCCTGTAAACTACAGTAAACTACAGTAAACTCCTGTAAACTCCTGTAAACTCTTGTAAACTACTGTAAACTCCTGTAAACTACAGTAAACTCCTGTAAACTCTTGTAAACTACTGTAAACTCTTGTAAACTCCTGTAAACTACTGTAAACTCCTGTAAACTACAGTAGACTACAGCAAACTCCTGTAAACTACTGTAAACTACAGTAAACTCCTGTAAACTACTGTAAACTACAGTTAACTACTGTAAACTCCTGTAAACTACAATAGACTACAGCAAACTCCTGTAAACTACAGTAAACTCCTGTAAACTACTGTAAACTACAGTAAACTCCTGTAAACTCCTGTAAACTACAGTAAACTACTGTAAACTACTGTAAACTACAGTAATATGAGGCTTCACATGTCTTCTAAAGCTGCTGTATTTATCTCTGTTCCTCTGCAGCTCAGTGAGGGAATCTAAAAGAAATATTTAATCTACTGATATCTAACATTAGCCTGCCTTTATGTCTGACTGTGTACTGTATTTATACTACTGACTGTATACTGTATTTATACTACAGTTATTCTCTGTGCAGTGTGTTCTGTGTTGCAGTAAACAGCCAGCGGACGGTGTTGTTGGCCGACCGGCTGACGGTGACGGTGACGGTGTTGTTGGCCGACCGGCTGACGGTGACGGTGACGGTGACGGTGTTGTTGGCCGACCGGCTGACGGTGACGGTGAGTGTCATGTTCCCATTTATTGAGTCTGTGTTGCCTTTCAAGGCATTTATTTAATTTTCTCACATCTTCTTTAAGCAATTATATGTAAAAAACAAGATGGAAATAATTACTTTATAGTTAAAAAGAAATTAATTTGTAAAGTTATATTATTTGTCAGTTCCTGTCATTTCACGATGTCACTTCCTTTAGAAGTCACTTCCTGTTGACTAACTTCCTGTTTAGCTCTACCTGGGTTTGTTGAAAGCATGGCAGATGTGAGCACAGTCCGAATTCAATCCGCTAGCATCCACATTGAAGCATCATAGAGGCAATGCCGTAAGTTGATTCATTTGATGGTAGACATGTTAAGGATCATATATTAATCAAGATTTCGTTAAAAAATGATGTTTGATAAGTTGTTTAAAAACGTTTTTGTTTACAATGGCATACAAGCTAAAACAATGCCAGTAGCCATGATAACTGCTACTAGAAGTGTATAGAGTGTATATTCATATTTACAGCTACTGTATGTGTAATATATTTAGTTAAAAAACAGACTCTGATATTTTTGTATCCTTTTATTTACAGTTTTCACCAACATGTCAATGAGGAATTGTGACAGTAAATGGTCAACCTTACTACGACTCTGTCTTCATTGGCTGCGGTTTAACTTGGTGTTTAGTCAGAGTTTCAACACACTGAATGAGAACACTACAGAGTCATTCCATATTTTGTCAAGTGAAGCATTTTAATCAGGATTTAAATGACGGATAAATAATAGTAAATAATGGATTTGTTCCAAAGAAGAAAGAAAAATTATTTTATGAATGATACTGAGATTTGGTTTATTTCAACCAGTTACTCTACTTTTCATATTTTGATCTCCGTCTTTCCTCACTAAAATAGAGAAGGATCAACCTCCTCTGCCTCATATATATATGTATAAACTGGGGAAATAGTTAGTAAACTTGTGTTTGGTGGATTATTTCTCTGTTGTTACAATGCTAATGGTCATTGTATTTTACATGGTTGGAAAGCCTGTTTATTTACCTTCACAATGATGTCCAACTTGTAAGGATCATGCATTTGTGTGATGAGCAGCACAGCTGATTATGTGGGGAGCCCCGGTGTCAATGGTAAACAGTGTATTCTCCTGTTGGTGTTGATTCTTGTTTTGAGTTGTTTGGTGGATTGGATGATTGAACTCTCTATCAGTAACAAGGAACAAACAAGACATATTGACTGATTGAATGGTCACCAACCTGGTCACACGTTGCTGTGGGATGGCGTTCCATTCCTCAACCAGGATTGGTTGCAGGTCAGCCAGCGTGGTTGTGTTGGTCACTCTAACACGTACAGCACGCCCAAGCTGATCCCACAAGTGTTGAATTGGGTTGAGGTGTGGTCTCTTGGCAGGCCGTTCCATTCTCTCTACTCCCACATTGTGGAGGTAGTCTGTGATAACCCTGGCTCTGTGGGGGGGGGGGGCGTTGTCATCTTGGAGGATGAAGTTAGGTCCCAGATTGTGGAGATATGGGATCAACACTGGCTGCAGAATCTCATCCTGATATCTCCCTGCATTGAGATGGCCTTCAATGATGACAAGCCTTGTTTTGCCAGTGAGGGAGATGCCCCCCCCCACCATGACACTGCCCCCACCAAAAGCTGTTACTCCATCGGTGCAACAATCAGCATAGCGTTCTCCACGTCGTCTCCATACTTTGACCCTGCCATCCAACTTTGGCAGACAGAAACTGGACTCATCACTGAACATGACATTCCCCCACATGTTCAGGTTCCATTGTCTGTGTTGTCGACACCAGCGCCAACGGGCCTGACGGTGAAGGGCAGTCATTGCAGGCTGCCTGGTAGCCTTATGAGAATACACTGTTTACCATCGGCAGAGCATTTTGGAACATTTTTCTTGGGCGCTCCCCACATAATCAGCTATGCTGCTCATCCCACAAATGCATGATCCTTACAAGTTGGACATCATTGTGAAGGTCAATAAACAGGCTTTCCAACCATGTAAAATACAATGACCATTAGCATTGATACAACAGAGAAATAATCCACCAAACACAAGTTTAACAACTTTGTTTTTCCAGTTTATATACTGTATATACATATATATACAGCCTGAATATAGACTCATAGAGAAACATTATTGAGTAGCCTCCATTTAATCATAAACACATTGGTGTTAATGAACAAAGGACATTTATGTCGTCATTGTGAGCATGTTAGCATACTAACGTTAGCATTTAGCTCAACACTGGCTTCAGTACATCCCATGCTAGTTCCTGCCGGAGCTGCTATCAAACACTCTGGTATGTAACCGTCTCATCCAGAGCAACAAGGGGATAAAAACACAGGGAATATAAACTTCTGCTCTTATCCTCTTATAGCCCAGCGGAGCTTTCTATTGACTCATGTTCTTCTTCTCAACACACCAAAGTTTCTCCGAGTGACAGAAATGTTTTTCATTTTCACTTGTTTTGTTTCATTTCAAACTCCTCTTCATTTCTTTGCAGTGAGGAATGGTCTGGTGTTTTGTCGGCAGCCCCTCAGGGATCCTCCTCGTCCTCCTCTTCTTCCTCGTCCTCGCCGTTCTTCTGGAAGTTTCTACGACGAAGGTAATGGGCCACAAACTCCTAATCAGGGCCTTTGTGGGGCTAATTGGCAGCTTTGTTTGGGCCCCATCTGTGTCCGTCCTCCCTCACAGCCAGGGGAGTAATGAGGTGTTACGTGATATGATGTCCCCCTCAGGAACCAGTTCAATGAAAGGTCCCGGGAGCTCGGGAAGAGCAGAAGCTAATGGACAGAAACGAGGGCGAAAAGACAAAGTCATAAGAGAATGATAGGGGTTTAAGTGTGATAAAGGCGATAAGGGTTTCGTCCAGGAGAGAGAAAGAAAAGAAAAGTTCCAGAGAGAAGTGGAAATTAAGACGTTGTACCAAGAGACGGATCGATAAAAAGGTTAAAGGGCCAATAGGGGGCTGAGCTGAAGTTCATTTTAGTGAACTTTCTAGTATGAAACAAATCATTTGAAAAGGCCTCGTGTACTCAATAAAGCCTCCAGCTTATAACTGAAGACTTTACTGCTTTATTCTCAACTTTCCCTCAAACTAAAGAAGCATTTTAACAATTAAAATACTCACCATCTGAAGTTTTCACTTCAAGGATTCAAGGATCAGTTATTGTACGCTAGAAAGACACAACAAAACAAAAACAGTCGTGCATTTTTTGAATTTAGCATCAGGAGGAATGTAAACGCTGGTGAGTTCTCTGGCAGATAATATGAACGACATCTTAACATTAAAGTTCGGACATCAGGGAAACATTCAATCATTGAATTAGTTGGTTCAGTAAAATGTCTGAAGGCCAAAGTCTGCAGCCATTATGGCCTCCTCATCACCGATCTCTCTTTAATCTCGACATAACGGATCGTACAGATGCTATAACGTTGGGTCACGCCAGCATTTAAAACACCTGCATTTCTCCGTGGTCCAGCCGGCCGTCGCTCTCGTCTCCGTGGTCCAGCCGGCCGTCGTCTCCGTGGTCCAGCCGGCCGTCGCTCTCGTCTCCGTGGTCCAGCCGGCCGTCGCTCTCGTCTCCGTGGTCCAGCCGGCCGTCGCTCTCGTCTCCGTGGTCCAGCCGGCCGTCGCTCTCGTCTCCGTGGTCCATCCGGCCGTCGCTCTCGTCTCCGTGGTCCAGCCTGCCGTCGCTCTCGTCTCCGTGGTCCATCCGGCCGTCGATCTCGTCTCCGTGGTCCAGCTGGCCGTCGCTCTCGTCTCCGTGGTCCATCCGGCCGTCGCTCTCGTCTCCGTGGTCCATCCGGCCGTCTCTGTGATAGTACTGAATCAGGACCCAGGTCTGGTGACAGTACTGGATCAGGACCCAGGTCTGGTGACAGTACTGGATCAGGACCCAGGTCTGGTGACAGTACTGGATCAGGACCCAGGTCTGGTGACAGTACTGGATCGTCCCAGTCGTAGTTTTGAGGGAACGAATGGAGGAAGCCATCGTAGCTTATTAGCCGTGTCAGACATCTCGTTGTCTGGCTTTAAGACTCGTTTGGGGGTTTAGTTGTTAAATGATTAGTTGTTTAAATTTGACAAACGTCTCATGAATTGAAATAATGAATCTGGTGTCAAACTAATTATAGAAGCAGCCGTTTTTAATAAACGTATTAATTCTCTTCATATCTTTAGTAATCATCATTTTCTCCCCAACATACGAGACCAGCCGGCTTCCTTCTGATCTGGAAGATCTTTAGTTTGCTGTGACGTCAGAGAACAAGTTGGACATGTCTCAGTCAGGTGTGTTGATGGTGTTTTATGTGATTTTCTTCAGTAATGTCTGCTGAAGCTTCTGCAGCCTCTCATCACATCATCATTTCTCTGATTTGCTTCAGACCCAGATTCCCCCGTCAGTCGGCTCTAAAGTGGAGTTTTGAAGTGTTGCTCATCAGAAATATCTCCTGCTGTCTAATTTCATCAAGCAGCGTTTTTATATTCATAGTCTCAGAAGGTTTTACAGAAGCTCAATCACCACGTTACATCTCTCTGCAGACGGTATTTTCTGTATATACTATATACTCAGAAAGGGTCATTCCTGCCGGTTGGTCATGCCAGATAATTAAACTGGAGAGAGACTCGATATCATGTCCCTTCATCTGACAGAGCTCTACTGGCGTTTAGAGAACACTTTCACCAACAATAGACTTGAAAGAAAAACATCTATTGCTTCTGGCGTTGGAAATGGGAGATCAATTCAGCTTTAAAGGGATAGTTGGTGTGTGTTTTCCAGTGGGGTTGTATGGGGTACTGATCCATAGTAGGGGTATTACTGACAGTAGATGGCGGTCTGCGCGCCCCCAGCTTGTAAAAACAGACAGGAGCACCGACGTCGGAGCAAAACGATACAGCGCTGTGGACGGGGACGGCAGAAAAACTTGTTTTAGCACCTAAAAGTAAGACTCACCTAAAAAGAGAGAGTTGATTTAGTGTCCATCATCTGTTCCACACTGTGAGGCCACTACCTCTCATTAAGACCCTTAGGATGGGTTAGGGTTAGGGGGTTATGGTTATGGTTATGGTTAGGGTTATGGTTTAGGGTTATGGTTTAGGGTTATGGTTAGGGTTAGGGTTAGGGGGGTTAGGGGTTAGGGTTAGGGTTAGGGTTAGGGTTAGGTTATGGTTGGGGTTGATAGATCCGGTGGAGGTTTGTTTGCACTGGCCTAAAGATCTGTATGTAAGTGTGTGTGGCTGTATGATGCTTTATGTGTGAGCTGGTTCCTGTTCCTGTCGGGATGGATGGGTGAGGTGGCTGGAGCAGCTCTCCGCCCCGGGAGGCCCGGGTTCGACTCCCAGACGAGGTGGAGGACCAGGATGTGGTCCCCAAGCCGACGGGGAGCTGATGTTTTTTTGGTGGGACAAGGAGGGAAGGCAAGGTAACAACTGCACAGGTCCTGGAAGGTCAATAATAAAAGGATAAATAAATCAATAAAAGAGAATAAATAGAAGAACAGTGCTTAAAAGGCTCTATGGCGGATAAGTAAAATATATGTGGAAGGTCAAGGTAAACATATATAAGACATGAATGTATAAATAACATAATCACACACATAGAGTATCTTAATTTAGAATAAAAGCACTAAAAGGAATAAGAAGGAATAAAAAGGACCTGTGCAGTGTCAAGATAGAAGTGTATTTTTTTATTATTATTGTTCGATTTGTAGTCTTCTCTGGAGGAGGGTCCCAGGTAGCACTGTTGGGAAGGAAAATGGGTGAAACAGATGAGGTTGGAGAGGGAAGGATTAGGTTTGGGGAAGGAAAGGAGATGGAGGATGAGGGGTGGAGAGGGGAAAGGGAAAGGAGGTAGAACAGTGGGGTTCGGGTTGAGGGGGTCAGGGAAGGAAGGAGAGGGTCAGAAGGGTTGGGGTTAGGGTAAGGGGGAGTGGGGGTCAGGGATTGAGGGTAAGCGGGGAGGGGGCAGATGGGTTAGGGGTTAGGGGTTGGGGTTAGGGTTAGGGTTTAGGGTTAGGGTTAGGGTTAGGGGATGAAAACTTCATCTGGAAATGAGTGGGTTTTGGGCTATATCTTTGGAACGGAATGTCGTAAAGACTCGGGATCAGTTTTATTTAATATTTTCGGGCTCCCTGAGTACGCTGGTCTTGGTCCTGAGTCTCTACAACCTTCCGTTCTCGAGATATGGCACATTTTGCCATTTCCCCGAGTGGAATTGTGTTGTATCTCGGGAACGGAAGGTTAGGGTTAGGGTTAGGTTTTGGGTTATGGTTAGGGTTAGGTGATCCTGTTTTTGGTTTGATTGCACTGGCCTAATGATCTGTTTGTAAAAAATGATAAAACCAATAAAAGAAAAAGGTAAAGGAATATACGAGTGTGAAGAATGTGTATATGTGTTGTGTCAGTATGCTTCGTGGAACGGTAGATGAGAGGCAAAGGACAGCTCCCTGCCCCGGGAGACCCGGGTTCGGATCCCGGCTCAGTTGACCCTGGGGCTACGATGATGGAGGAACCGGATGAGGACCAGTGAGCAGGTAAGCTGCTACCTGGGCTGGAACTTATTCATTTCTAGTAGGGTAATACACAGGTTCTGGTAAAAGGAAGAGTCCAGATAAAACAAGGGGGGCCCGTGCTTGCGGCACACCCAGGAGGGAGCACCACTATGCGACCATGAGCAAGAATAAATAATGCATGATAAAGGAGAATAAATAATGTAATAAATATAATAAGAAGGTGAATAAAAAGACATGCAAAAGTGCTGGGGTGGGAGGTGCTAAAAACTAATCATAATCATGCAAAAAGTAGTACAGTTGTGGTCACACTAGCGCTCCCCCATGTGTGCGCACAGAAGCACAGGCCCCCAAGAATCAGATGGACTGGTTTAAAATGTTTAGGAATAAAATGATACATTAAAATGAATATGAAGGGATATAAGATATGAGAAAGATGAACTATGAGTTCAAGGAGGGGATTCAGGATAAGACACAAGGGTAAACGAACTAGGTGAAGTAAAACATGCAGAATATTGCGAATAAATAACATATAATGAATAAATTAGGGTAGACGAACTAGGTGTGGTAGGACATGCAGAATATTATGAATAAATGCACACATAATAATGAATAAGTTGGAGTAATAAGGAATAAGGTAAGTAATAAATAAAGCATATAAATTGGAGATGGGAAAGGGATGAGATGAGTGAAGACAAAAAACGTATAAAACAATAATTAAGAGAATAAAGAAAAGTTTAAATCATGACCAGGAAGGTTTGATGAAGGAAAGGGGGGGACCTGTGCAGTGTGTCAGAAAATTAGGTTTATTAAAAAAGCCCATTTTGGAATGAATGGAAAATGAATAGCACTTGGAGTGGTTGAAAGTTTTAATTGTGGTGTCCTGTTTTCCTCCAGGGGGTCCCAGGTAGCAGCGCAGAGGAGTGTTGTACTTGTATGTTGATAGGGTTAGGGTTAGGGTTAGGGTTAGGTTAAGGGGATAAAAACTTCATCTGGAAATTTCCCGGAGTGGGTTTTGGGCTATATCTTTGGAACGGAATGTCGTAAAGACTCGGGATCAGTTTTATTTTGTATTTTAGGGCTCCCTGAGTACGCTAGTCTTGGTCCTGAGTCTCTACAACCTTCCGTTCTCAAGATATGGCACATTTTGCCATTTCCCGGAGTGGAATTGTGTTGTATCTCGGGAACGGAAGGTCGTAGAGACTCAGATTCAAGTCAGGCGTGTTCAGCGTGGCCCAATTATGTCAGACGGAGCACATTTCCAAGTCTGTACGACGTTCGGTTCTGGAGATATACGCGAAAAACGTTCGCCTATTGTTCGCTAATGGGACGCTCGCGGGTGAAAATTTGACTAAGTGTTGAGGCAAAAAAACGACCCCCAGAAAGTGTCTAGGAGCACGTTTCAGGCAATTCTGAGTCGATTGGTATAGGTTTGTAGTGAAAATTTTTTTTTTTTTTTGTTTTTTTGTGCCATTTCCCTGAGTGGGATTGTGTTTTATCTCGGGAACGGAAGTTCGTAGAGACTCAGGACCAAGACAGGCGTGTTCAGCGTGGCCGAATTATGTCAGAAAGAGCACATTTCCAAGTGTCTACAACCTTCAGTTCAGGAGATATGGGTTGCTAATTAGCCGCGCGCTAACTGCTAGCGCTAGCTGCTCGCGCTAGCTGCTCGCGCTAGCGGCCGGCGCTAGCTGCTCGCGCTAGCTTGGAAGTGACTTACCCTCGATGAAGACTTCTCCTTGTTTACTGCTTCAAGAGGGTTAGGGTTAGGGTTAGGGTTAGGGTTAGGATGAGAGGGTGGGCAAGGGCCAAGGTTAGGAGTTAAATGATGAGGAACTGACGCCACTGTCTGAGGATGAGCTTGGCTGTGGTAGGCGTCCAGGTGAGATTGTCGGATTCTGTTATGAAGTCCTGGGGTGAGATTGCAGGGATATGTTGAAGAGTACTGATGACCAAGTTGATGTATTTGAGGTTGCGCCTGTATATGGGTATGAGGTTTGGGGAGAAGTTGATGAGGGGTACAAATATATCAGCGTTAGGGAAGGCGACCTCTGCATGTCTCAGCATGTCTTTTAGTTGTTTGCCGGTGATCTTGGGGTCCTGTCCTGTCATGTCATTAAGGCCAACTGCGAGGATGACGGTTGCAGTGATGGGGTTGGGTGCTGTCCTTTTAAGAAGCTTGTAGAATTTCCGGAAGTTGGCAGAGGGGTAGCTGTCGAGTTGTAGATCCGTGTTTGAGTGAGATGGGAATTTGCTGATGTTGGCGTCACCCAATAACACATATGCCGTCCGTGTTGTGATGGTCCAATCGTCGGATCCGGTGTTGTGGCAGGTGGGTATACAGGGGCCTGGGGAGTAGCTTCTGTCGGGGTCGAAGGAGGGGGTGTAGGTGAAGAGTTCTTGGGTGTTGGATACCAGACCTGTGGTAGCGCTGGCTTCCAGAGAGGCCAAGGCAGGCGGCGCGACCCCAAAAGAGCGCTGAGTGGAGGGCTCAGATAGGGCTTTCAGAGTGGCAGTGTTAGCCTTTGGAGTCCCAATCATCATGGGTGTAGCCTCCTGCAGCTGCTCAATTGGGGCCCCCCGCCCGACAAGGCCAGTCCGGTCACCAGCGCCACCTGTGGGTGTGAGAGGGAGAGGAGAGATGGTGTCAATGGTTATGACTGCAAGGTTAGGGTTAGGGTTAGGGTTAGGGTTAGGGTTTAGGGTTAGGGTTAGGGTTTAGGGTTAGGGTTAGGGGTTAGGGTTAGGGTTAGGGTTAGGGTTAGGGTTAGGTAAGGGCATGATAACCACGATGATCAAATTGATTTCCTTGATCATCCTCATTAACTCTTTGTGTGAACATGACAGAGCCATGAGACCTTGACGTACCCCCCCATTTTCGGGGTCGTTCTTTCCACTGATAGCACTGACAAGTCTGTGCGACTTTCGGTTGCGAAGTTACGCAACTTTTTTATATCAAAAAATTGATATCTCTGGAACGGAAGGTCGTAGAGACTCACAACCACGACAGGCGTGTTCAGCGTGGTCGAATTATGTCAGACAGAGCACGTTTCCAAGTGTCTACGACGTTCGGTTAGGGTTAGGGTTAGGGTTAGGTTAAGGGGATAAAAACTTCATCTGGAAATTTA
>CAKAKS010000017.1:97345-104845 GCA_916700875.1 Sebastes aleutianus | reverse complement strand
TGTTTTTCCAGTTTATATATATATATATATATATATATAGATATATATATATATATATATATATATATATATATATATAATGATAGAGAGTGTGCTGGGGTACCGGGGTAGTTGTTGATGATAATAATAATATATATATATATATATATATATAGAGAGAGAGAGAGAGAGAGAGTGTGCTGGGGTACCGGGGTAGTTGTTGATGAAGCTGCGGTACAGGTCTCCCAGCTTCTCTCCACTGATGTGTCTGGACGGGTCGTCGGGCGACTTGAAGTCCAGGTCGTACTTCCCGCTCCGGAAGAACTCGGACGCCGCCACGTCCATCCCGATGATGATCTTATCGGGGTAACCGGCCTTCTCGATGGCCGACTTCAGCAGCTCCAGAGCTGCAGGAACACAGAGATGCAGAGACGCAGATCAGAGACAGACACATACATTAGCCCAGGCAGACAGACAGACTGACAGACAGACAGACTGACTGACAGGCAGACAGACAGGTGGGTGTCTCACCCTCATTGTTCTCCAGGATGTTGGGGGCGAAGCCTCCCTCGTCTCCCACGTTGGTGGCGTCCTTACCGTACTTCGCCTTGATCACGTTCTTCAGGTTGTGGTACACCTGAACGCCATAACACAGTTAGACATGTACACGCTAGAGAATACAAGTACTAATGCAAGTACTAGTACAACTACGTCTGCAGCACCTCGGCTCCGATCCTCATGGCCTCGTGGAAGTTAGCGGCTCCGACTGGAAGAATCATGAACTCCTGCATGGCCAGTTTGTTTCCAGCATGGCTTCCTCCGTTAATCACGTTAAAGGCCTGCAGAGAAATAACATTTCACTAGCCTCTAATGCTAACTTTATAGTCATTTCACTAGCCTCTAATGCTAACTGTATAGTCATTTAACTAGCCTCTAATGCTAACTGTATAGTCATTTCACTAGCCTCTAATGCTAACTGTATAGTCATTTAACTAGCCTCTAATGCTAACTGTATAGTCATTTCACTAGCCTCTAATGCTAACTGTATAGTCATTTAACTAGCCTCTAATGCTAACTGTATAGTCATTTCACTAGCCTCTAATGCTAACTGTATAGTCATTTAACCTAGCCTCTAATGCTAACTGTATAGTCATTTCACTAGCCTCTAATGCTAACTGTATAGTCATTTCACTAGCCTCTAATGCTAACTGTATAGTCATTTAACTAGCCTCTAATGCTAACTGTATAGTCATTTCACTAGCCTCTAATGCTAACTGTATAGTCATTTAACTAGCCTCTAATGCTAACTGTATAGTCATTTCACTAGCCTCTAATGCTAACTGTATAGTCATTTAACTAGCCTCTAATGCTAACTGTATAGTCATTTCACTAGCCTCTAATGCTAACTGTATAGTCATTTCACTAGCCTCTAATGCTAACTGTATAGTCATTTAACTAGCCTCTAATGCTAACTGTATAGTCATTTCACTAGCCTCTAATGCTAACTTTATAGTCATTTAACTAGCCTCTAATGCTAACTGTATAGTCATTTAACTAGCCTCTAATGCTAACTGTATAGTCATTTCACCATTTAACTAGCCTCTAATGCTAACTGTATAGTCATTTAACTAGCCTCTAATGCTAACTGTATAGTCATTTCACTAGCCTCTAATGCTAACTGTATAGTCATTTAACTAGCCTCTAATGTTAACTGTATAGTCATTTCACTAGCCTCTAATGCTAACTGTATAGTCATTTAACTAGCCTCTAATGCTAACTGTATAGTCATTTAACTAGCCTCTAATGCTAACTGTATAGTCATTTCACCATTTAACTAGCCTCTAATGCTAACTGTATAGTCATTTCACTAGCCTCTAATGCTAACTGTATAGTCATTTCACCATTTAACTAGCCTCTAATGCTAACTTTATAGTCATTTAACTAGCCTCTAATGCTAACTGTATAGTCATTTCACTAGCCTCTAATGCTAACTTTATAGTCATTTAACTAGCCTCTAATGCTAACTGTATAGTCATTTCACTAGCCTCTAATGCTAACTTTATAGTCATTTAACTAGCCTCTAATGCTACTGTATAGTCCATTTCACCATTTAACTAGCCTCTAATGCTACTGTATAGTCATTTCACTAGCCTCTAATGCTAACTGTATAGTCATTTCACCATTTAACTAGCCTCTAATGCTAACTTTATAGTCATTTCACTAGCCTCTAATGCTAACTGTATAGTCATTTCACTAGCCTCTAATGCTAACTTTATAGTCATTTAACTAGCCTCTAATGCTAACTGTATAGTCATTTAACTAGCCTCTAATGCTAACTGTATAGTCATTTCACCATTTAACTAGCCTCTAATGCTAACTGTATAGTCATTTAACTAGCCTCTAATGCTAACTGTATAGTCATTTAACTAGCCTCTAATGCTAACTGTATAGTCATTTAACTAGCCTCTAATGCTAACTGTATAGTCATTTCACCATTTAACTAGCCTCTAATGCTAACTGTATAGTCATTTCACTAGCCTCTAATGCTAACTGTATAGTCATTTCACCATTTAACTAGCCTCTAATGCTAACTTTATAGTCATTTCACTAGCCTCTAATGCTAACTGTATAGTCATTTCACTAGCCTCTAATGCTAACTTTATAGTCATTTAAACTAGCCTCTAATGCTAACTGTATAGTCATTTCACTAGCCTCTAATGCTAACTTTATAGTCATTTAACTAGCCTCTAATGCTAACTGTATAGTCATTTACTAGCCTCTAATGCTAACTGTATAGTCATTTCACCATTTAACTAGCCTCTAATGCTAACTGTATAGTCATTTAACTAGCCTCTAATGCTAACTGTATAGTCATTTCACTAGCCTCTAATGCTAACTGTATAGTCATTTAACTAGCCTCTAATGCTAACTGTATAGTCATTTCACTAGCCTCTAATGCTAACTGTATAGTCATTTAACTAGCCTCTAATGCTAACTGTATAGTCATTTCACTAGCCTCTAATGCTAACTGTATAGTCATTTCACATTTAACTAGCCTCTAATGCTAACTTTATAGTCATTTAACTAGCCTCTAATGCTAACTGTATAGTCATTAACTAGCCTCTAATGCTAACTGTATAGTCATTTCACCATTTAACTAGCCTCTAATGCTAACTGTATAGTCATTTAACTAGCCTCTAATGCTAACTGTATAGTCATTTCACTAGCCTCTAATGCTAACTGTATAGTCATTTAACTAGCCTCTAATGCTAACTGGTATAGTCATTTAACTAGCCTCTAATGCTAACTGTATAGTCATTTAACTAGCCTCTAATGCTAACTGTATAGTCATTTCACCATTTAACTAGCCTCTAATGCTAACTGTATAGTCATTTCACTAGCCTCTAATGCTAACTGTATAGTCATTTCACCATTTAACTAGCCTCTAATGCTAACTGTATAGTCATTTAACTAGCCTCTAATGCTAACTGTATAGTCATTTTCACTAGCCTCTAATGCTAACTTTATAGTCATTTAACTAGCCTCTAATGCTAAACTGTATAGTCATTTCACTAGCCTCTAATGCTAACTTTATAGTCATTTAACTAGCCTCTAATGCTAACTGTATAGTCATTTAACTAGCCTCTAATGCTAACTGTATAGTCATTTCACCATTTAACTAGCCTCTAATGCTAACTGTATAGTCATTTAACTAGCCTCTAATGCTAACTGTATAGTCATTTCACTAGCCTCTAATGCTAACTGTATAGTCATTTAACTAGCCTCTAATGCTAACTGTATAGTCATTTAACTAGCCTCTAATGCTAACTGTATAGTCATTTCACTAGCCTCTAATGCTAACTGTATAGTCATTTAAACTAGCCTCTAATGCTAACTGTATAGTCATTTAACTAGCCTCTATGCTAACTGTATAGTCATTTTCACCATTTAACTAGCCTCTAATGCTAACTGTATAGTCATTTCACTAGCCTCTAATGCTAACTGTATAGTCATTTCACATTTAACTAGCCTCTAATGCTAACTGTATAGTCATTTAACTAGCCTCTAATGCTAACTGTATAGTCATTTCACCATTTAACTAGCCTCTAATGCTAACTGTATAGTCATTTCACTAGCCTCTAATGCTAACTGTATAGTCATTTCACTAGGCCTCTAATGCTAACTGTATAGTCATTTAACTAGCCTCTAATGCTAACTGTATAGTCATTTAACTAGCCTCTAATGCTAACTGTATAGTCATTTCACTAGCCTCTAATGCTAACTGTATAGTCATTTAACTAGCCTCTAATGCTAACTGTATAGTCATTTAACTAGCCTCTAATGCTAACTGTATAGTCATTTCACCATTTAACTAGCCTCTAATGCTAACTGTATAGTCATTTCACTAGCCTCTAATGCTAACTGTATAGTCATTTCACCATTTAACTAGCCTCTAATGCTAACTGTATAGTCATTTAACTAGCCTCTAATGCTAACTGTATAGTCATTTCACTAGCCTCTAATGCTAACTTTATAGTCATTTAACTAGCCTCTAATGCTAACTGTATAGTCATTTCACTAGCCTCTAATGCTAACTTTATAGTCATTTAACTAGCCTCTAATGCTAACTGTATAGTCATTTAACTAGCCTCTAATGCTAACTGTATAGTCATTTCACCATTTAACTAGCCTCTAATGCTAACTGTATAGTCATTTAACTAGCCTCTAATGCTAACTGTATAGTCATTTCACTAGCCTCTAATGCTAACTGTATAGTCATTTAACTAGCCTCTAATGCTAACTGTATAGTCATTTCACTAGCCTCTAATGCTAACTGTATAGTCATTTAACTAGCCTCTAATGCTAACTGTATAGTCATTTCACTAGCCTCTAATGCTAACTGTATAGTCATTTCACCATTTAACTAGCCTCTAATGCTAACTTTATAGTCATTTAACTAGCCTCTAATGCTAACTGTATAGTCATTTCACTAGCCTCTAATGCTAACTGTATAGTCATTTAACTAGCCTCTAATGCTAACTGTATAGTCATTTCACTAGCCTCTAATGCTAACTGTATAGTCATTTAACTAGCCTCTAATGCTAACTGTATAGTCATTTCACTAGCCTCTAATGCTAACTGTATAGTCATTTAACTAGCCTCTAATGCTAACTGTATAGTCATTTAACTAGCCTCTAATGCTAACTGTATAGTCATTTCACTAGCCTCTAATGCTAACTGTATAGTCATTTAACTAGCCTCTAATGCTAACTGTATAGTCATTTCACTAGCCTCTAATGCTAACTGTATAGTCATTTAACTAGCCTCTAATGCTAACTGTATAGTCATTTAACTAGCCTCTAATGCTAACTGTATAGTCATTTAACTAGCCTCTAATGCTAACTGTATAGTCATTTCACCATTTAACTAGCCTCTAATGCTAACTGTATAGTCATTTCACTAGCCTCTAATGCTAACTGTATAGTCATTTCACCATTTAACTAGCCTCTAATGCTAACTGTATAGTCATTTAACTAGCCTCTAATGCTAACTGTATAGTCATTTCACTAGCCTCTAATGCTAACTTTATAGTCATTTAACTAGCCTCTAATGCTAACTGTATAGTCATTTCACTAGCCTCTAATGCTAACTTTATAGTCATTTAACTAGCCTCTAATGCTAACTGTATAGTCATTTAACTAGCCTCTAATGCTAACTGTATAGTCATTTCACCATTTAACTAGCCTCTAATGCTAACTGTATAGTCATTTAACTAGCCTCTAATGCTAACTGTATAGTCATTTCACTAGCCTCTAATGCTAACTTTATAGTCATTTAACTAGCCTCTAATGCTAACTGTATAGTCATTTAACTAGCCTCTAATGCTAACTGTATAGTCATTTCACCATTTAACTAGCCTCTAATGCTAACTGTATAGTCATTTAACTAGCCTCTAATGCTAACTGTATAGTCATTTAACTAGCCTCTAATGCTAACTGTATAGTCATTTCACCATTTAACTAGCCTCTAATGCTAACTGTATAGTCATTTCACTAGCCTCTAATGCTAACTGTATAGTCATTTCACCATTTAACTAGCCTCTAATGCTAACTGTATAGTCATTTAACTAGCCTCTAATGCTAACTGTATAGTCATTTCACTAGCCTCTAATGCTAACTTTATAGTCATTTAACTAGCCTCTAATGCTAACTGTATAGTCATTTCACTAGCCTCTAATGCTAACTTTTATAGTCATTTAACTAGCCTCTAATGCTAACTGTATAGTCATTTAACTAGCCTCTAATGCTAACTGTATAGTCATTTCACCATTTAACTAGCCTCTAATGCTAACTGTATAGTCATTTAACTAGCCTCTAATGCTAACTGTATAGTCATTTCACTAGCCTCTAATGCTAACTGTATAGTCATTTAACTAGCCTCTAATGCTAACTGTATAGTCATTTCACTAGCCTCTAATGCTAACTGTATAGTCATTTAACTAGCCTCTAATGCTAACTGTATAGTCATTTCACTAGCCTCTAATGCTAACTGTATAGTCATTTAACTAGCCTCTAATGCTAACTGTATAGTCATTTCACTAGCCTCTAATGCTAACTGTATAGTCATTTCACTAGCCTCTAATGCTAACTGTATAGTCATTTCACTAGCCTCTAATGCTAACTGTATAGTCATTTCACTAGCCTCTAATGCTAACTGTATAGTCATTTCACTAGCCTCTAATGCTAACTGTATAGTCATTTAACTAGCCTCTAATGCTAACTGTATAGTCATGTCACTAGCCTCTAATGCTAACTGTATAGTCATTTCACTAGCCTCTAATGCTAACTGTATTTAGGTTGTAAGGGAAGTTGCTGATGTCAGAGCCCCCCCACTCACAGGAACAGGAAGTATGACGTCTTTGTGTCCGGCGAGGTCGGCGATGTGGCGGTAAAGAGGAACTCCCTTCTCCGCTGCTCCGGCCTTACAGACGGCCAGCGACACGCCCAGGATAGCGTTAGCACCAAACTGAGCTGTAGAGAGACAGACAGGTCAGAGAGAGAGAGACAGACAGGTCAGACAGAGAGACAGACAGACAGGTCAGAGAGAGAGAGACAGACAGGTCAGAGAGAGAGACAGACAGGTCAGACAGAGAGACAGACAGGCAGGTCAGAGAGACAGACAGGTCAGACAGAGAGAGAGAGACAGACAGCTCAGACAGAGAGAGAGAGACAGACAGGTCAGACAGAGAGACAGACAGGCAGGTCAGACAGAGAGACAGACAGGCAGGTCAGAGAGACAGACAGGTCAGACAGAGAGAGAGAGACAGACAGCTCAGACAGAGAGAGAGAGACAGACAGGTCAGACAGAGAGACAGACAGGCAGGTCAGACAGAGAGACAGACAGGCAGGTCAGAGAGACAGACAGGTCAGACAGAGAGAGAGAGACAGACAGCTCAGACAGAGAGAGAGAGACAGACAGGTCAGACAGAGAGACAGACAGGCAGGTCAGAGAGACAGACAG
>CAKAKS010000017.1:87345-92345 GCA_916700875.1 Sebastes aleutianus | reverse complement strand
ACTACTACTACTACTACTACTACTACAACTAAAGCCATGCCACTGCTAAAACTACTATAACTGCTAAAACTATTGCTAACACTACTGCAACTGCTACTAATACTACTGCTAACACTACTACTGCTACTACTAATGCTAAAACTACTGCTAAAACTACTACTACTACTACTACTACTACAACTAAAGCCATGCCACTGCTAAAACTATTGCTACTCCTACTACTACTACAACTAAAGCCATGCCACTGCTAAAACTACTATAACTGCTAAAACTATTGCTAACACTACTGCAACTGCTACTAATACTACTGCTAACACTACTACTGCTACTGCTAATGCTAAAACTACTGCTAAAACTACTTTTAACACTACCGCTGTCCTATTACTTGTATGTAATAATGATCTAAATGCTAATATGAGAATGGAATAGAATGATAATACATCAGGACATTTTATTGTGAAATTCAGTGTGATCTGGTTAAATACAAAGTGTTGAGTTCATATATATATATATATATATATATATATATATACATCAGTTGAGGAGACTAAAGGTCTACCTCACAGTCAGTCAGTCTGGACTTTGTGCTTCGGCTGTTTGTCATATTTCATGTGTTGAGCTCTGCAGCAGTTTGACTGTGTTTGACCTTCAGTCTGCTGAAGGTCAAACACCCTGAAGGGTTTTTGTCTTTTGGTTTAGATAAAGAATCAGAAACACAATGAAATAAAAGAAAAAAGGAGCGAATGCTATTATCTGATTTAAGACCCGGCGTTCCCAAACTTCCTCTAAAGACTCCTGCAAACTAAAGTCTAAGACTTTCAGAATAAAAGCATTGAAACAGGTTTGGTTTGTGACCAACAGAAACAACCAGGGATCAGTGTGGAGCTCCTGTTTCAGCCTACCTGAGTCGTGCTGTCACAGGGAGGTGTCTTCTCTGGCCGTCCGTCTGTCCGTCTGACTGTCCGACTGACGTGGAAAGTGTCCCTCTGTCTCTCTGTGGGCTTTTTATAGACGCTCCCTGAGAGGGGAGGAGGCTGCAGGAGAGTCAGGGATCGTCTGCATGTGACCGGCCAGGGGGCGTCTGCATGGGATTGGAACACTACTAACACTAATAATACTACTAACACTACTATCACTGCTAACACTACTGTCACTACTATCACTAATAATACTATCACTGCTAACACTACTATCACTAATAATACTATCACTGCTAACACTACTATCACTGCTAACACTGCTAACACTACTATCACTAATAATACTACAATCACTACAATCACTACTATCACTACTATCACTGCTAACACTAATAATACTATCACTACTATCACTGCTAACACTAATAATACTATCACTACTATCACTGCTAACACTAATAATACTATCACTGCTAACACTACTGTCACTACTATCACTACTATCACTGCTAACACTACTATCACTACTATCACTACTGTCACTACTATCACTAATAATACTATCACTGCTAACACTACTATCACTACTATCACTAATAATACTATCACTACTATCACTGCTAACACTACTATCACTAATAATACTACAATCACTACAATCACTACTATCACTACTATCACTGCTAACACTAATAATACTATCACTGCTAACACTACTGTCACTACTATCACTACTATCACTGCTAACACTACTATCACTACTATCACTACTGTCACTACTATCACTAATAATACTATCACTGCTAACACTACTATCACTACTATCACTAATAATACTATCACTACTATCACTGCTAACACTACTATCACTAATAATACTACAATCACTACAATCACTACTATCACTACTATCACTGCTAACACTAATAATACTATCACTACTATCACTGCTAACACTAATAATACTATCACTACTATCACTGCTAACACTACTATCACTAATAATACTACAATCACTACAATCACTACTATCACTGCTAACACTACTAACACTAATAATACTACTAACACTACTATCACTGCTAACACTACTGTCACTACTATCACTAATAATACTATCACTGCTAACACTACTATCACTAATAATACTATCACTGCTAACACTACTATCACTGCTAACACTACTATCACTACTATCACTAATAATACTATCACTACTATCACTGCTAACACTACTATCACTAATAATACTACTATCACTACTATCACTACTATCACTGCTAACACTACTATCACTAATAATACTATCACTGCTAACACTACTATCACTGCTAACACTACTATCACTACTATCACTAATAATACTATCACTACTATCACTGCTAACACTACTATCACTAATAATACTACTATCACTACTATCACTACTATCACTGCTAACACTACTATCACTACTATCACTACTATCACTGCTAACACTACTATCACTACTATCACTAATAATACTATCACTACTATCACTGCTAACACTACTATCACTAATAATACTACTATCACTGCTAACACTACTGTCACTACTATCACTAATAATACTATCACTACTATCACTGCTAACACTACTATCACTAATAATACTATCACTGCTAACACTACTATCACTGCTAACACTACTATCACTACTATCACTAATAATACTATCACTACTATCACTGCTAACACTACTATCACTAATAATACTATCACTGCTAACACTACTATCACTGCTAACACTACTATCACTACTATCACTAATAATACTATCACTACTATCACTGCTAACACTACTATCACTAATAATACTACTAACACTACTATCACTGCTAACACTACTGTCACTACTATCACTAATAATACTATCACTACTATCACTGCTAACACTACTATCACTAATAATACTATCACTGCTAACACTACTATCACTGCTAACACTACTATCACTAATAATACTATCACTGCTAACACTACTATCACTAATAATACTATCACTACTATCACTGCTAACACTACTATCACTAATAATACTATCACTGCTAACACTACTATCACTACTATCACTAATAATACTATCACTACTATCACTGCTAACACTACTATCACTAATAATACTACTATCACTACTATCACTACTATCACTGCTAACACTACCATCACTACTATCACTACTATCACTGCTAACACTACTATCACTACTATCACTAATAATACTATCACTACTATCACTGCTAACACTACTATCACTAATAATACTACTATCACTGCTAACACTACTGTCACTACTATCACTAATAATACTATCACTACTATCACTGCTAACACTACTATCACTAATAATACTATCACTGCTAACACTACTATCACTGCTAACACTACTATCACTAATAATACTATCACTGCTAACACTACTATCACTGCTAACACTACTATCACTACTATCACTAATAATACTATCACTGCTAACACTACTATCACTACTATCACTAATAATACTATCACTACTATCACTGCTAACACTACTATCACTGCTAACACTACTGTCACTACTATCACTAATAATACTATCACTACTATCACTGCTAACACTACTATCACTAATAATACTATCACTGCTAACACTACTATCACTGCTAACGTAGTGTTAGCAGTGATAGTATTATTATAACTCTCCAACAGCCCATCCGCCCCCCTGTGACTGTCTCTCCCTCACACACACACTACTGCCCCCACCCCCCCTGCCGACACTGACTCTCCCCCCTCTCTCAATATTTGCACTATCTTTATATCATGTTTATAGCTTATTTGTAATTTGTAAATTGTACATTTTTATTATTTTATTCTAACGTTTTTATCTATTCTTTTGTTTTTATCTATTCTTTTGTTATTATACAGTTTGTCTCGCACCAATAATGCCAAAGAAAATTCCTAGTGTATACCTCTTACACCTGGCAATAAACACCATTCTGATTCTGATTCTGATTCTGATTCTGATTCTGATTCTGATCACTGCTAACACTACTATCACTAATATCACTACTAATACTACAATCACTACAATCACTACTATCACTACTATCACTGCTAACACTACTATCACTAATATCACTACTAACACTACTATCACTAATAATACTACTATCACTACTATCACTGCTAACACTATCACTACTATCACTACTAACACTACTATCACTAATAATACTACAATCACTACTATCACTACTATCACTGCTAACACTACTATCACTAATATCACTACTAACACTGCTATCACTACTAACACTACTAACACTACTATCACTAATAATACTACTATCACTACTATCACTACTATCACTGCTAACACTACTATCACTACTATCACTAATATCACTACTAACACTACTATCACTACTAACACTACTATCACTAATAATACTACTATCACTACTATCACTACTATCACTGCTAACACTACTATCACTACTATCACTAATATCACTACTAACACTACTATCACTACTAACACTACTATCACTAATAATACTATCACTGCTAACACTACTATCACTAATAATACTACTATCACTACTAACACTACTAACACTACTATCACTACTAACACTACTAACACTACTATCACTAATAATAATATCACTGCTAACACTACTATCACTAATAATACTACTATCACTACTATCACTACTATCACTGCTAACACTACTAACACTAACACTACTATCACTACTAACACTACTAACACTACTATCACTAATAATACTATCACTGCTAACACTACTATCACTAATAATACTAATATCACTACTATCACTACTAACATTACTATCACTACTATCACAAATAATATTACTATCACTACTAACACTACTATCACTTCTATCAAAATAATGCTACTATAAATACTATCACTACTAACACTACTAACACTACTATCAATACTATCACTACTAACACTACTATCACTACTATCACTGCTATCACAAATAATACTACTATCACTACTATCACTGCTATCACTACTATCACTGCTATCACAAATAATACTAC
>CAKAKS010000017.1:74845-84845 GCA_916700875.1 Sebastes aleutianus | reverse complement strand
GAGACAGGGGGAGGCGTCCGTCTTGTCTGAGGGGAGCAGGAGTTAAATGTTGTTGTCTCTCAGGTACTTCGTGGTCGAGTACACAGTGTTGGCGATGTTAGCACTTGGTGGAGCTATAGCGATGACAATAGCTGTGGAGACAGACAGAGACAGGTGGGTGAGACGGAGACATGTGGGTGAGACAAGACAGGTGGGTGAGACAGAGACAGGTGGGTGAGATAGAGACAGGTGGGTGAGACAGAGACAGGTCAACGTTCAGTTCATTAATACACACTGATCATCTGTTCACATCTTCATTGTTACTGAAACAAATAACTCTCTAACTCTACCCGTCTCCCTCTCTACCCGTCTCCCTCTCTACCCGTCTACCCGTCTCCCTCTCTACCCGTCTCCCTCTCTACCCGTCTACCCGTGTCCCTCTCTACCCGTCTACCCGTCTCCCTCTCTACCCATCTACCCGTCTCCCTCTCTACCCGTCTACCCGTGTCCCTCTCTACCCGTCTCCCTCTCTACCCGCCTCCCTCTCTACCCGCCTCCCTCTCTACCCGTCTACCCGTCTCCCTCTCTACCCGCCTCCCTCTGTCTACCCGTCTCCCTCTCTACCCGTCTCCCTCTCTACCCGTCTCCCTCTCTACCCGTCTACCCGTCTCCCTCTCTACCCGTCTACCCGTGTCCCTCTCTACCCGTCTCCCTCTCTACCCGTCTCCCTCTCTACCCGCCTCCCTCTCTACCCGCCTCCCTCTCTACCCGCCTCCCTCTGTCTACCCGTCTCCCTCTCTACCCGTCTCCCTCTCTACCCGTCTCCCTCTCTACCCGTCTCCCTCTGTCTACCCGTCTCCCTCTCTACCCGTCTACCCGTCTCCCTCTCTACCCGTCTCCCTCTGTCTACCCGTCTCCCTCTCTACCCGTCTCCCTCTGTCTACCCGTCTCCCTCTCTACCCGCCTCCCTCTCTACCCGTCTCCCTCTCTACCCGTCTCCCTCTCTACCCGCCTCCCTCTGTCTACCCGTCTCCCTCTGTCTACCCGTCTCCCTCTCTACCCGTCTCTCTCTCTACCCGTCTCCCTCTCTACCCGTCTCCCTCTGTCTACCCGTCTCCCTCTCTACCCGTCTCCCTCTGTCTACCCGTCTCCCTCTCTACCCGTCTCCCTCTGTCTACCCGTCTCCCTCTCTACCCGTCTCCCTCTCTACCCGTATTGATCTTTACCTGTCTTGGTCCTGCCAACACAGATGGTTTGTAGTCCAGAGTTTTTATTGCCCTTCAGGTGCAAGCAGAAGCTCTGGTCATTCTCGCGGTCATCTTTCACCAACATGCACTTAATATTTCCGACCGTCGGGCCACACTCGTTCATGGTACATGAGGGTCCAGCTAGGCTCTTAACTTGCTCCACCTGAGAGAGAGAAAGAAACACAGACTGGTTACTATCATATCTGACCTGATGCATACAAGGTGGAGTCCTCCACCTCCACTCCTCTGATACTGAAGACAACTTCTGATTTCTCTCTTTTCTAAATCCATTTCTGGAAGTTTATTATGGATGGACATCAGAGATGATGATATCCTGAGGAGGAGTAGCTAACGTTAGCGTCTGTGACTGTCTTTAGGGCACACGGTGGGGGTGGAGGCTCTGTGGCTTCCTCCACTGTTTCCATGAATGCCATTAAACTGGTTTGGCTGGTTTCTCGGTGTCGGCTGTATGGAGGGAAATTACTCTCAAAATGGTCACAAATGTGTATCACATGATCTGCAAATGAAAAATAAGATTTAACAATTTGTTTGGGCACTCACAAATGTTTGTTTACAGCTGGTCATTAGCGGTTTAAAAATATCTCACATTGTTTTATATCTCTGAAAACAATCATCTGTTTCAATTCATCTCTTAACTCAACACTATGTTTAATAACAAGTATTTATTATTATTATTATTATTATTATTATTATTATTATTATTATTATATGAATACTACTGATATTATGATTAAACCTTTAACCAGGTCATTTTAAGTACATGAAGCTGATAATACTTGTGTACTTTTACTACTTTTAGCATAACGTTAGCTTTACTGTTTGTTATTGAGTCTTGCTAGCATAACGTTAGCTTTACTGTTTGTTATTGAGTCTTGCTAGCATAACGTTAGCTTTACTGTTTGTTATTGATGTTGAATCTTGCTAGCATAACGTTAGCTTTACTGTTTGTTATTGATGCTGAATCTTGCTAGCATAACGTTAGCTTTACTGTTTGTTATTGATGTTGAATCTTGCTAGCATAACGTTAGCTTTACTGTTTGTTATTGATGTTGAATCTTGCTAGCATAACGTTAGCTTTACTGTTTGTTATTGAGTCTTGCTAGCATAACGTTAGCTTTACTGTTTGTTATTGATGTTGAGTCTTGCTAGCATAACGTTAGCTTTACTGTTTGTTATTGATGTTGAGTCTTGCTAGCATAACGTTAGCTTTACTGTTTGTTATTGATGCTGAATCTTGCTAGCATAACGTTAGCTTTACTGTTTGTTATTGAGTCTTGCTAGCATAACGTTAGCTTTACTGTTTGTTATTGATGTTGAGTCTTGCTAGCATAACGTTAGCTTTACTGTTTGTTATTGATGTTGAATCTTGCTAGCATAACGTTAGCTTTACTGTTTGTTATTGATGTTGAGTCTTGCTAGCATAACGTTAGCTTTACTGTTTGTTATTGATGTTGAGTCTTGCTAGCATAACGTTAGCTTTACTGTTTGTTATTGAGTCTTGATAGCATAACGTTAGCTTTACTGTTTGTTATTGAATCTTGCTAGCATAACGTTAGCTTTACTGTTTGTTATTGAGTCTTGATAGCATAACGTTAGCTTTACTGTTTGTTATTGATGCTGAGTCTTGCTAGCATAACGTTAGCTTTACTGTTTGTTATTGATGTTGAATCTTGCTAGCATAACGTTAGCTTTACTGTTTGTTATTGATGTTGAATCTTGCTAGCATAACGTTAGCTTTACTGTTTGTTATTGATGCTGAATCTTGCTAGCATAACATTAGCTTTACTGTTTGTTATTGATGTTGAATCTTGCTAGCATAACGTTAGCTTTACTGTTTGTTATTGAATCTTGCTAGCATAACGTTAGCTTTACTGTTTGTTATTGAGTCTTGCTAGCATAACGTTAGCTTTACTGTTTGTTATTGATGTTGAATCTTGCTAGCATAACGTTAGCTTTACTGTTTGTTATTGATGCTGAATCTTGCTAGCATAACGTTAGCTTTACTGTTTGTTATTGATGTTGAGTCTTGCTAGCATAACGTTAGCTTTACTGTTTGTTATTGATGCTGAATCTTGCTAGCATAACGTTAGCTTTACTGTTTGTTATTGATGTTGAGTCTTGATAGCATAACGTTAGCTTTACTGTTTGTTATTGATGTTGAGTCTTGCTAGCATAACGTTAGCTTTACTGTTTGTTATTGATGTTGAATCTTGCTAGCATAACGTTAGCTTTACTGTTTGTTATTGATGCTGAATCTTGCTAGCATAACGTTAGCTTTACTGTTTGTTATTGAGTCTTGATAGCATAACGTTAGCTTTACTGTTTGTTATTGATGTTGAGTCTTGATAGCATAACGTTAGCTTTACTGTTTGTTATTGATGTTGAATCTTGCTAGCATAACGTTAGCTTTACTGTTTGTTATTGATGCTGAATCTTGCTAGCATAACATTAGCTTTACTGTTTGTTATTGATGTTGAATCTTGCTAGCATAACGTTAGCTTTACTGTTTGTTATTGAATCTTGCTAGCATAACGTTAGCTTTACTGTTTGTTATTGAGTCTTGCTAGCATAACGTTAGCTTTACTGTTTGTTATTGATGCTGAATCTTGCTAGCATAACGTTAGCTTTACTGTTTGTTATTGATGTTGAGTCTTGCTAGCATAACGTTAGCTTTACTGTTTGTTATTGATGTTGAATCTTGCTAGCATAACGTTAGCTTTACTGTTTGTTATTGATGTTGAATCTTGCTAGCATAACGTTAGCTTTACTGTTTGTTATTGAATCTTGCTAGCATAACATTAGCTTTACTGTTTGTTATTGATGTTGAATCTTGCTAGCATAACGTTAGCTTTACTGTTTGTTATTGATGTTGAATCTTGCTAGCATAACGTTAGCTTTACTGTTTGTTATTGATGCTGAATCTTGCTAGCATAACGTTAGCTTTACTGTTTGTTATTGAGTCTTGCTAGCATAACGTTAGCTTTACTGTTTGTTATTGATGCTGAATCTTGCTAGCATAACGTTAGCTTTACTGTTTGTTATTGATGTTGAGTCTTGCTAGCATAACGTTAGCTTTACTGTTTGTTATTGATGTTGAGTCTTGATAGCATAACATTAGCTTTACTGTTTGTTATTGATGTTGAGTCTTGCTAGCATAACGTTAGCTTTACTGTTTGTTATTGATGTTGAATCTTGCTAGCATAACGTTAGCTTTACTGTTTGTTATTGATGTTGAGTCTTGCTAGCATAACGTTAGCTTTACTGTTTGTTATTGATGTTGAATCTTGCTAGCATAACATTAGCTTTACTGTTTGTTATTGATGTTGAATCTTGCTAGCATAACGTTAGCTTTACTGTTTGTTATTGATGCTGAATCTTGCTAGCATAACGTTAGCTTTACTGTTTGTTATTGATGTTGAGTCTTGCTAGCATAACGTTAGCTTTACTGTTTGTTATTGATGTTGAATCTTGCTAGCATAACGTTAGCTTTACTGTTTGTTATTGATGTTGAATCTTGCTAGCATAACGTTAGCTTTACTGTTTGTTATTGATGTTGAATCTTGCTAGCATAACGTTAGCTTTACTGTTTGTTATTGATGTTGAATCTTGCTAGCATAACGTTAGCTTTACTGTTTGTTATTGAATCTTGCTAGCATAACGTTAGCTTTACTGTTTGTTATTGATGTTGAGTCTTGCTAGCATAACGTTAGCTTTACTGTTTGTTATTGATGTTGAGTCTTGCTAGCATAACGTTAGCTTTACTGTTTGTTATTGATGTTGAATCTTGCTAGCATAACGTTAGCTTTACTGTTTGTTATTGATGTTGAGTCTTGATAGCATAACGTTAGCTTTACTGTTTGTTATTGAGTCTTGATAGCATAACGTTAGCTTTACTGTTTGTTATTGAATCTTGCTAGCATAACGTTAGCTTTACTGTTTGTTATTGATGCTGAATCTTGCTAGCATAACGTTAGCTTTACTGTTTGTTATTGATGTTGAATCTTGATAGCATAACGTTAGCTTTACTGTTTGTTATTGATGTTGAGTCTTGATAGCATAACATTAGCTTTACTGTTTGTTATTGAGTCTTGCTAGCATAACGTTAGCTTTACTGTTTGTTATTGATGTTGAATCTTGATAGCATAACGTTAGCTTTACTGTTTGTTATTGAATCTTGCTAGCATAACGTTAGCTTTACTGTTTGTTATTGATGCTGAATCTTGCTAGCATAACGTTAGCTTTACTGTTTGTTATTGATGTTGAATCTTGCTAGCATAACGTTAGCTTTACTGTTTGTTATTGATGTTGAATCTTGATAGCATAACGTTAGCTTTACTGTTTGTTATTGATGTTGAATCTTGCTAGCATAACGTTAGCTTTACTGTTTGTTATTGATGTTGAGTCTTGCTAGCATAACGTTAGCTTTACTGTTTGTTATTGATGTTGAATCTTGATAGCATAACGTTAGCTTTACTGTTTGTTATTGATGTTGAATCTTGATAGCATAACGTTAGCTTTACTGTTTGTTATTGATGTTGAATCTTGCTAGCATAACGTTAGCTTTACTGTTTGTTATTGATGTTGAGTCTTGATAGCATAACGTTAGCTTTACTGTTTGTTATTGATGCTGAATCTTGCTAGCATAACGTTAGCTTTACTGTTTGTTATTGATGTTGAATCTTGATAGCATAACGTTAGCTTTACTGTTTGTTATTGATGTTGAATCTTGCTAGCATAACGTTAGCTTTACTGTTTGTTATTGATGTTGAATCTTGCTAGCATAACGTTAGCTTTACTGTTTGTTATTGATGTTGAGTCTTGCTAGCATAACGTTAGCTTTACTGTTTGTTATTGAATCTTGCTAGCATAACGTTAGCTTTACTGTTTGTTATTGATGTTGAATCTTGCTAACATAACGTTAGCTTTACTGTTTGTTATTGATGTTGAGTCTTGCTAGCATAACGTTAGCTTTACTGTTTGTTATTGATGTTGAATCTTGCTAGCATAACGTTAGCTTTACTGTTTGTTATTGATGTTGAATCTTGATAGCATAACGTTAGCTTTACTGTTTGTTATTGATGTTGAGTCTTGATAGCATAACGTTAGCTTTACTGTTTGTTATTGTTATTGAGTCTTGCTAGCATAACGTTAGCTTTACTGTTTGTTATTGTTATTGAGTCTTGCTAGCATAACGTTAGCTTTACTGTTTGTTATTGTTATTGAATCTTGATAGCATAACGTTAGCTTTACTGTTTGTTATTGATGTTGAGTCTTGCTAGCATAACGTTAGCTTTACTGCTACTTGATGGATCAGCAGGTCTGAACTGAGCTGCAGAAGAAGAAGAATGTGTGGAGGACAAGTCAAGACACGCCCCCCACACACACACACACACACACACACACACACTGACATGAACACACTCGAGACAAAACCACTTCCTGAACCCATCGAGCCAATCAGAGGCCTTCAGGTCGACCACTGTGTTTCGTCACTTCGTCACAAGAGTTTAAATGTTAAAATCTGTCAGTTACCAACAAACAAACTAACAAACAAACTAACAAACAAACTAACAAACAAGGAGTGTGTGTCCCACACAAACACACACCTTGAATGCACACATTGCATAACTGCCTCTCCACCCTCACCTCAGTGTGTGTGTGTGTGTGTGTGTGTGTGTGTGTGTGTGTGTGTATGAGAAACAAGAAGTGATCGCCTCCACTTCCTTTATTCGCCGCTCTTTTTCAACATCTTGTCCTTATAAGGTAGTTAAAGCGACGCTCAGCCTGCAGCCCCGAAAAACCACAGAACCGCCCGGAAACATGCACTACTGAACAACATCATTTACATATATAGATTATATATATTATATATATATATGTGTGTTCGCTGCAAAAACAACAACAAAAACAACGTAACATTTACCTTTGTAACGTAGAAAAATGCATAAAATTCATGTTTTTGTTACCTGTCAATTAAAAAACTATGACACTGCAAAAGATGTCCACCCCAGCACGTCATTGTCTCCCACACTACAGAGACTATATATATATCTCTATATATATGTATCTATATATATAGATACATATATATAGATCATGTCATCAAGTCATGTAAAAATGTGATGTCACTATATGATAATGTCATTTTTAACACCTCATTTCTACATTTTTGCCTCCAAAAACTCAGTTAATGAGAAATAAGATTTATAAAAGTACTTATAAAGAATAATAATAATGAATAAAATGTTTTTGTTCCGTTAAAATAATAAATAAATGATCACATGATGCCTCGGCCATCTTCTCTCACACTGAAAACTTGTTTTAACCAGATCAGATAAAGTGAAGACAGAACTGAGACTGCAGAGAAACTGCAAACCTGCAGGACCCGCGTGGTTTCCTGCAGCACCTGAACGCAGCAGCAGCAGCTCGGAGGAGCGGGAACCAGCCGGGCGACCGACTGAACTGAACACGCCCAAAACTCAAGAAGAAGAACTAACCTGGAGGAACGCTGCAAAATACCCCCCCCATCTGAACGAGTCCTAACAGCTGATAAACGTCTTTCTGTCGCCAACACGAGGACTTTTCAGAATAAAGGCTCATCTGTTGACGTCAGACGGCGTGTTTCAGTGCGCTCTGTGAGGACGCAGTACTTTGAAGTACTCTGATCAGTTTGAGGTATAAAAACACCATGAAGAGCAGCCAACATGGACGTCTGGGAAAGAGGAAGTGAAGAAGCTCTGAAAGTCTTCCTGGAGACTGACAAGGACGTTTCTTTACAGTGTACGACCCAAAACACACAACTCCTGTCTGACACTGTGTGTGTGTGTGTGTGTGTGTGTGTGTGTGTGTGTATTTACCGTGATACCCTTCAGGCCCTCTGAGGCGGCGTATATCGACCCATCGAACCCACAGATGGCTGCTTCTGTAATGAGTCCTCCGGCCGTCAGCGTGGTGATGTAGTCGTCCCACCCCATCCTACACACACACACACACACACACACACACACACACACACACACACACTGATCAGTAGCACATTAACCCAGTATAAAGGTGTGTGTGAATGAAGAGAATCAGAGCAGCTGATAAGGCAGCAGAGCGCTCAGAGACCACGTCAGCTTACCTGTGCAGGTAGAGTTTCAGGTATGAGGAAGAGGAGGAAGAGAGAAGTCAAATGCACAAAGAAGGAAGACGAGCCGTCTTTTATAGTGTCTGACCACTCCCAGCCTGCAGGCAGCTTCCTGCTTCGCTGTCACCCAGCGCCCCCCCCCTCCACCCTCGCTCTCACCTAGGAAGTAGAAAACAAGGAAGTGTTCAACTGATGTCAAGTCTGAACCTACAGACAGCAACTTAAAGTAGTGAGGACGGACAGAGTGTCCTCACTTTAATATATAAAGTCCTCACTTAATAATGTCCTCACTTTACTATAAAGTCTTGTTTCAGTCTCTTTGTAGTTGTTTTGTATCTCTTTGTAGTTGTTTTATGTCTCTAAATGGTTGTTTTGAATCTTTGTGGTTGTTTTGTGTCTCTTTGTGGTTGTTTTAGTCTCTTTGTAGTTGTTCTGAGTCTCTTTGTGGTTGTTTTGTGTCTCTTAATGGTTGTTTTGAATCTTTGTGGTTGTTTTGTGTCTCTTAATGGTTGTTTTGAATCTTTGTGGTTGTTTTGTGTCTCTTTGTGGTCGTTTGGTGTCTCTTAATGGTTGTTTTGAATCTTTGTGGTTGTTTTGTGTCTCTTTGTGGTCGTTTTGAGTCTCTTAATGGTTGTTTTGAATCTTTGTGGTTGTTTTGTGTCTCTTAATGGTTGTTTTGAATCTTTGTGGTTGTTTTGTGTCTCTTAATGGTTGTTTTGAATCTTTGTGGTCGTTTTGAGTCTCTTTGTGGTTGTTTTGAGTCTCTTAATGGTTGTTTTGAATCTTTGTGGTTGTTTTGTGTCTCTTTGTGGTCGTTTTGAGTCTCTTTGTGGTTGTTTTGTGTCTCTTAATGGTTGTTTTGAATCTTTGTGGTTGTTTTGTGTCTCTTTGTGGTCGTTTTGAGTCTCTTAATGGTTGTTTTGAATCTTTGTGGTTGTTTTGTGTCTCTTAATGGTTGTTTTGAATCTTTGTGGTTGTTTTGTGTCTCTTAATGGTTGTTTTGAATCTTTGTGGTTGTTTTGAATCTTTGTGGTTGTTTTGTGTCTCTTAATGGTTGTTTTGAATCTTTGTGGTTGTTTTGTGTCTCTTAATGGTTGTTTTGAATCTTTGTGGTCATTTTGAGTCTCTTTGTGGTTGTTTTGAGTCTCTTTGTGGTCGTTTTGAGTCTCTTTGTGGTTGTTTTGTGTGTCTTTGTGGTCGCTAGATTGTCTTTCCAACAACTAAATGTTGACATCATTTCACCGAGAGGCTCTGAGCGGTAGGCCTGATTAGTAATCCATCCATGCCACGCAGCACCCACCCACCCCCCATTGCAATGCAATGCATTGTGGGACTTGCAGTTCGGCACTGGTGATCAACCAGTATTCAGATGTTAACGCTACATTAACACAGTGTTTCTATCGGCTTAGGATGGATCAGGTTTCTGTTCATACACGCTGCATTCCACACACACACACACACACACACACACACACACACACACACACACACACACATACCTGAGCCAGTTTAGACCTGTGGATGTGAGGAGGGACACCAACATGTTAGTACTCGGTCCATCCACCTCACTGCTGCACATGAGTCAGTGGTAACACTTAGTAGTACTGCATGTACTTGTACTGCT
>CAKAKS010000017.1:54845-64845 GCA_916700875.1 Sebastes aleutianus | reverse complement strand
CCTTAAACACTTAATTATCAATTTAAGGTTTAATAATATAACAGAACTAAACCCTTAAACTCTTAATTATCAATTTAAGGTTTAATAATATAACAGAACTAAACCCTTAAACTCTTAATGATCAATTTAAGGTTTAATAATATAACTGAACTAAACCCTTAAACTCTTAATTATCAATCTAAGGTTTAATAATATAACAGAACTAAACCCTTAAACTCTTAATGATCAATCTAAGGTTTAATAATATAACAGAACTAAACCCTTAAACTCTTAATGATCAATCTAAGGTTTAATAATATAACAGAACTAAACCCTTAAACACTTAATTATCAATTTAAGGTTTAATAATATAACAGAACTAAACCCTTAAACACTTAATTATCAATTTAAGGTTTAATAATATAACAGAACTAAACCCTTAAAAACCTAATTATCAATCTAAGGTTTAATAATATAACAGAACTAAACCCTTAAACTCTTAATTATCAATTTAAGGTTTAATAATATAACAGAACTAAACCCTTAAACTCTTAATTATCAATTTAAGGTTTAATAATATAACTGAACTAAACCCTTAAACTCTTAATTATCAATTTAAGGTTTAATAATATAACAGAACTAAACCCCTTAAACACTTAATTATCAATCTAAGGTTTAATAATATAACAGAACTAAACCCTTAAACTCTTAATTATCAATTTAAGGTTTAATAATATAACTGAACTAAACCCTTAAACTCTTAATTATCAATTTACGGTTTAATAATATAACTGAACTAAACCCTTAAACTCCTAATTATCAATTTACGGTTTAATAATATAACTGAACTAAACCCTTAAACTCTTAATTATCAATTTAAGGTTTAATAATATAACTGAACTAAACCCTTAAACTCTTAATTATCAATTTACGGTTTAATAATATAACTGAACTAAACCCTTAAACTCTTAATTATCAATTTAAGGTTTAATAATATAACAGAACTAAACCCTTAAACTCTTAATTATCAATTTAAGGTTTAATAATATAACTGAACTAAACCCCTTAAACACTTAATCACATTCAGTAGATTCATTTATTTACACATTAATGTCTCTAACGTCTCCGACACATCAAGTTCATTCATTCATGGATAAATTAATGATTTATTTTATATTAAGGTTTTATCTTAAAACATATAACAAATGCGCTCCTGAATTTCCACCTTAAGTGATAAATGAAGCCCATAAAATGAGCCGGTGTTAAGGTGGTAATTCAGATGCCGATAATCCATTAAACCCAGTGTGTTGTTTTATCTGTTCATTAACCCCTTAATGTTGTTTTATCTGTTCATTAATCCCTTAATGTTGTTTTATCTGTTCATTAATCCCTTAATGTTGTTTTATCTGTTCATTAACCCCTTAATGTCACATTAAGAACACCTTAAATCCAGTGTTCAGTTTAAGGGGCTGTTGTCTGCCTCCTGCTGGACACATGGAGCTACTACATGTAGGTCAGACTGCAGACATCAACCTCTCCAGGTTTTATTAACATTATTAATAATAATAAAACAGGAACTCATTAACATGCTGATACTTCCTGTTTTATATCACAGTATTTATAATATTACATATTTAATATTTTCTTAAGATAAATGTTGAATTGGAGAAGAAAGCTGAGAGAACTCATTTTGGTTAAGAAGAGTTCAGTTTTTGTTCTTTTGATCAGCTGACTTAAAACTTTTAAAGCATTTTATTTTGGTAGTTTAGTACTTCCTGCTCTCTGCAGAATATTCAGAACCTGAAAAACACTAATTAATCTGTAATACTTAAAGGAAAAGTGTCAAAGAGAGAAATCTTTGTATTTTGGAAATAAAGTTGCAATATTTAATAATTTAATACAATAAAAGGATCATAATAACTCAAGAAAAGAAAAGTAAACACAGAAGTATTATTTAGAGAAAAAGCAATATTTCAAGAAGTATTTTGAGGAAAGCTTGTAATATTATAAGAATACTATGAAAATACAGTTTAGTATTTTAAGAGAAAGTCAAAGAGAGGAACAAGTGAAATAATATGAGAAAATCATGTTTTCGAAACAGTTGTGTATATATATATATATATATGCATATATGTATATATACACATATGTATATATACACAGATATGCATATAAGATAAACTGTAATAGTTTGAGAAAATGTTGTAATATTTACAGAAAATGTTTAATATTAAATCTTTGTTGATGAATTTGGGAAAGATTGTTGTAATATTTAAAGAATATTTATACTATTTGAAAATACAGTTGTAGCATTTCAAAGGAAAGATTTTGAGAGACAAATGTAATAATATGAGAAAAATCATATTTCAGAAACAGTTGGAATATTTTGGGAAGTAAATATTTCAAGAAATATTAAATAAACATAAATATTGTAATATTTCACAAGTATTGTGTATATGTAGTATGTGAGTAAGTACATATATTATATTATGGTATGTACATATAATATTTAGAGTTGTGTTTAATATTTGGAAAATAAAATATAAATAAATTATAAAATTCACAAAGTGACACAAAAATCAAAGTGAGGCTCAAACTGTTTATTCATATCCAGCTCCGTCTGGCCGTAACCACGGTTACCACGGTTACCAGTTACCACGCAATCCCATGATGCTGTGTGTTCGTCCAATAAGACTCCTTGTTATTACCAACTACCAACAACACCACTAACTGATGTTTCAACTACATTTATTTATATTATTTACTTTACAAAAAGACTGAAAACACAATGTGTCTGTGTCTGCGTGTGTGAGTGTGTGTGTGTGTGTGTCTGTGTCTGTGTGTGAGTGTGTGTGTGTGTGTGTCTGTGTCTGTGTGTGAGTGTGTGTGTGTAACACTGACTCTCATTGAGCTTCATTCAAAACGCTGGCTGTGTGTGTGTGTTCTTGTTCGTCTATCTTAGTGGGGACCAATGTGAGTTTTAGACCTTCAAAGTGAGGACATGTTGGACAGGGAGGACATGTTGGATAGGGAGGACATGTTAGACAGGGAGGGGGAGGACATGTTGGACAGGGAGGACATGTTGGGAGGACATGGTTTTAAGGTTGGAATCAGGTTTAATGTGTCCTCACAAAGAGAGAAGTACAGGGTATTACTGTGTGTGTGTGTGTGTGTGTGTGTGTGTGTGTGTGTGTGTGTTGATTTAAAGGAACAGTGCACCCTTTAGTGTCGACCAGACGACCAGCGGGGCTTCTGTCCCTTTAAATCCTGCAGACGTGGCCCAGAGGCCCGATGAGGTTTGTGCTGCAGTCTTTGTGTGCTGGCGTTAGCGTTAGTGTTAGCGGTCGAGGATGTGGGTCTTGTACAGGCGGTTCATCTGCTCCAGGAAGATGAAGGTGAGGACGGTGTGGGGACCGAGGCGAGCGTAGTACGGCGTGAAACCTTTCCACAGCGAGAAGAAACCCTCGTTCCTCACGACTCGCATCAACACCTCCTGATGGAGCGAGACAGGAAACGGGTCAGAACCAAAACCCTACAGACATTTACGCTACAGAAGAAGACATGTACTTGTTGCTATCGCTGGCTTGTTGCTATCGCTGGCTTGTTGCTATCGCTAGCTTGTTGCTTATCGCTGGCTTGTTGCTTATCGCTAGCTTGTTGCTATCGCTAGCTTGTTGCTATCGCTAGCTTGTTTCTTATCGCTGGCTTGTTGCTTATCGTTGCTTATCGCTGGCTTGTTGCTTATCGCTGGCTTGTTGCTTATCGCTGGCTTGTTGCTTATTGCTGGCTTGTTGCTCTCACTGGCTTGTTGCTTATCGCTGGCTTGTTGCTCTCACTGGCTTGTTGCTTATCGCTGGCTTGTTGCTTATCGCTAGCTTGTTGCTATCGCTAGCTTGTTGCTTATCGCTGGCTTGTTGCTTATCGCTGGCTTGTTGCTTATTGCTGGCTTGTTGCTCTCACTGGCTTGTTGCTTATCGCTGGCTTGTTGCTTATCGCTGGCTTGTTGCTCTCACTGGCTTGTTGCTCTCACTGGCTTGTTGCTTATCGCTGGCTTGTTGCTCTCACTGGCTTGTTGCTTATCGCTGGCTTGTTGCTCTCACTGGCTTGTTGCTTATCGCTAGCTTGTTGCTTATCGCTGGCTTGTTGCTTATCGCTGGCTTGTTGCTTATCGCTGGCTTGTTGCTCTCATTGGCTTGTTGCTTATCGCTGGCTTGTTGCTCTCACTGGCTTGTTGCTTATCGCTAGCTTGTTGCTCTCACTGGCTTGTTGCTTATCGCTGGCTTGTTGCTCTCACTGGCTTGTTGCTCTCGCTAGCTTGTTGCTATCGCTAGCTTGTTGCTTATCGCTGGCTTGTTGCTCTCACTGGCTTGTTGCTTATCGCTAGCTTGTTGCTATCGCTAGCTTGTTGCTTATCGCTGGCTTGTCGCTCTCGCTAGCTTGTCGCTATCGCTAGCTTGTCGCTCTCGCTACATTGTCGCTCTCGCTACATTGTCGCTCTCGCTAGCTTGTCGATCTCGCTAGCTTTTCGCTATCGCTGGCTTGTTGCTTATCGCTGGCTTGTTGCCATCGTTGGCTTGTTGACCACGCTAGCTTGTTGATCTCGCTAGCTTGTTGCTTATCGCTGGCTTGTTGCTTATCGCTGGCTTGTTGCTATCGTTGGCTTGTTGATCTCGCTAGCTTGTTGCTCTCACTGGCTTGTCGCTCTCGCTAGCTTGTCGCTATCGCTAGCTTGTCGCTATCGCTAGCTTGTCGCTCTCGCTACATTGTCGCTCTCGCTACATTGTCGCTCTCGCTAGCTTGTCGATCTCGCTAGCTTGTAGCTATCGCTGGCTTGTTGCTTATCGCTGGCTTGTTGCTATCGTTGGCTTGTTGATCTCGCTGGCTTGTTGCTTATCGCTGGCTTGTTGCTATCGTTGGCTTGTTGATCTCGCTGGCTTGTTGATCTCGCTAGCTTGTTGCTTATCGCTGGCTTGTTTCTATCGTTGTCTTGTTGATCTCGCTGGCTTGTTGATCTCGCTAGCTTGTTGCTTATCGCTGGCTTGTTGCTTATCGCTGGCTTGTTGATCTCGCTAGCTTGTTGATCTCGCTAGCTTGTTGCTTATCGCTGGCTTGTTGCTATCGTTGGCTTGTTGCTTATCGCTGGCTTGTTGATCTCGCTAGCTTGTTGATCTCGCTAGCTTGTTGCCCTCGCTGGCTTGTTGCTATCGCTGACTTGTTGATCTCGCTAGCTTGTTGCTCTTACTGGCTTGTTGCTAACGCTGGCTTGTTGCTCCTGCTAGCTTGTCGCTCTTGCTACATTGTCGCTATCGCTAGCTTGTCGCTATCGCTAGCTTGTCGCTCTCGCTAGCTTGTGGCTATCGCTAGCTTGTGGCTATCGCTAGCTTGTGGCTATCGCTAGCTTTCAACACAAAACGTGAATCTTTGAATGTAAAATCGGAGCGAGGCGTCGGTTCCAGGACAGCTAGCGGACCCTGAATGTGACTCCACCTACTTGAGTACTTAGTCAAAGAAGTGAAAGCGTTACGCTTCGTAGTGATGTTGATGTACTGAGGTGGTCACACAGATACTGTGTTTTTATATTATAGACTGGTGTCTGATTTCTGAAACACTCGACGCACTGACTGGATTAACTGATTAAAAAGTTCCAACATTTAGAGATAAACGAAAAACGGTTAAACAAAAACCTGTCAAATAATCAGTAACGTAAATAAATATATGTAAAAAACAAAACATGTGTTGCGACACTACCATGTGACCTCCAACACACGACATCAGTGATCAATAACATCCGATAACAAAGGTCAAAGGTCAAAGGTCGGTGAATTCACCTACAAAACTTTGAACCCTCACATGTCCTCTTAGTGTCACGTTGAATAAAGTTCTGTCACGTTGAATAAAGTTCTGTCACTTTGAATAAAGTTCTGTCACTTTGAATAAAGTTCTGTCACTTTGAATAAAGTTCTGTCACGTTGAATAAAGTTCTGTCACTTTAAATAAAGTTCTGTCACGTTGAATAAAGTTCTGTCACTTTGAATAAAGTTCTGTCACTTTGAATAAAGTTCTGTCACTTTGAATAAAGTTCTGTCACGTTGAATAAAGTTCTGTCACTTTGAATAAAGTTCTGTCACGTTGAATAAAGTTCTGTCACTTTGAATAAAGCTCTGCTGACTCACCAGACCGTTTTTGTACTCGGGCTTCCCGTCGATCATCCTCATGCTCTGGATCCTGAGAGACAAACAGGAAGCAAACACTTCAGAAACAGGTCTCACCTGGAGACTCACCTGGTCTATAGTCTCACCTGGTCTATAGTCTCACCTGGTCTTTAGTCTCACCTGGTCTTTAGTCTCACCTGGTCTATAGTCTCACCTTGTCTTTAGTCTCACCTAGTCTTTAGTCTCACCTGGTCTATAGTCTCAGCTGGAGATTCACCTGGTCTTTAGTCTCACCTAGTCTTTAGTCTCACCTTGTCTTTAGTCTCAGCTGGAGATTCACCTGGTCTATAGTCTCACCTGGTCTTTAGTCTCACCTGGTCTTTAGTCTCAGCTGGAGATTCACCTGGTCTTTAGTCTCACCTGGTCTTTAGTCTCACCTGGTCTATAGTCTCACCTGGTCTTTAGTCTCACCTGGTCTTTAGTCTCAACTGGAGATTAACCTGGTCTTTAGTCTCACCTGGTCTATAGTCTCACCTGGTCTTTAGTCTCACCTGGTCTTTAGTCTCACCTGGTCTATAGTCTCACCTGGTCTTTAGTCTCACCTGGTCTTTAGTCTCAACTGGAGATTCACCTGGTCTTTAGTCTCACCTGGTCTATAGTCTCACCTGGTCTTTAGTCTCACCTGGTCTTTAGTCTCACCTGGTCTATAGTCTCACCTGGTCTTTAGTCTCACCTGGTCTATAGTCTCACCTGGTCTTTAGTCTCACCTGGTCTTTAGTCTCAGCTGGAGATTCACCTGGTCTTTAGTCTCACCTGGTCTTTAGTCTCACCTGGTCTATAGTCTCACCTGGTCTTTAGTCTCACCTGGTCTTTAGTCTCAACTGGAGATTCACCTGGTCTTTAGTCTCACCTGGTCTATAGTCTCACCTGGTCTTTAGTCTCACCTGGTCTATAGTCTCACCTGGTCTTTAGTCTCAACTGGAGATTCACCTGGTCTTTAGTCTCACCTGGTCTATAGTCTCACCTTGTCTTTAGTCTCACCTGGTCTATAGTCTCACCTGGTCTTTAGTCTCACCTGGTCTTTAGTCTCAACTGGAGATTCACCTGGTCTTTAGTCTCACCTGGTCTATAGTCTCACCTGGTCTTTAGTCTCACCTGGTCTATAGTCTCACCTGGTCTTTAGTCTCAACTGGAGATTCACCTGGTCTTTAGTCTCACCTGGTCTATAGTCTCACCTTGTCTTTAGTCTCACCTGGTCTATAGTCTCACCTGGTCTATAGTCTCACCTGGTCTTTAGTCTCACCTGGTCTTTAGTCTCAACTGGAGATTCACCTGGTCTTTAGTCTCACCTGGTCTATAGTCTCACCTAGTCTTTAGTCTCACCTGGTCTTTAGTCTCACCTGGTCTTTAGTCTCAGCTGGAGATTCACCTGGTCTTTAGTCTCACCTGGTCTTTAGTCTCACCTGGTCTATAGTCTCACCTGGAGATTCACCTGGTCTTTAGTCTCACCTTGTCTTTAGTCTCACCTGGTCTTTAGTCTCACCTGGTCTATAGTCTCACCTGGTCTTTAGTCTCACCTGGTCTATAGTCTCACCTGGTCTATAGTCTCACCTGGTCTTTAGTCTCACCTGGTCTATAGTCTCACCTGGAGACTCACCTGGTCTTTAGTCTCACCTGGTCTATAGTCTCACCTGGTCTTTAGTCTCACCTGGTCTATAGTCTCAACTTGTCTTTAGTCTCACCTGGTCTTTAGTCTCACCTTGTCTTTAGTCTCACCTGGTCTATAGTCTCACCTGGTCTATAGTCTCACCTGGTCTATAGTCTCACCTGGTCTTTAGTCTCACCTGGAGATTCACCTGGTCTTTAGTCTCACCTGGTCTTTAGTCTCACCTGGTCTTTAGTCTCACCTGGTCTATAGTCTCACCTGGTCTTTAGTCTCACCTGGTCTTTAGTCTCACCTGGTCTATAGTCTCACCTGGAGATTCACCTGGTCTTTAGTCTCACCTGGAGATTCACCTGGTCTATAGACTCACCTGGTCTTTAGACTCACCTGGTCTTTAGTCTCACCTGGTCTATAGACTCACCTGGTCTTTAGTCTCACCTGGTCTATAGTCTCAACTTGTCTTTAGTCTCACCTGGTCTTTAGTCTCACCTGGTCTATAGTCTCACCTGGAGATTCACCTGGTCTTTAGTCTCACCTGGAGATTCACCTGGTCTATAGACTCACCTGGTCTTTAGACTCACCTGGTCTATAGACTCACCTGGTCTATAGTCTCACCTGGTCTATAGTCTCACCTGGTCTATAGACTCACCTGGTCTATAGTCTCACCTGGTCTATAGACTCACCTGGTCTTAACGATGTCGACGGGCATCGATGCCGCCGTAGTAACCAGACCGCTGATCATACTGGCACAGAAGTGACACAGAATATCGTCTCCGAAATACCCTGAAAAACACAAAGTACACATTCATTACATGTTTAACGTGTTTAATGTGTACCTGAGTCTGGTACATGTGTTTTTAATGAGTATTTAATGTGTATTTAATGAGTATTTAATGAGTATTTAATGAGTATTTAATGTGTTTTTAATGTGTATTTAAGGAGTATTTAGTGAGTACTACCAGAGTCAAGTAGAGCCTGCTTGGACTGGGAGTAGGAGTATTTAATGTGTATTTAATGAGTATTTAATGTGTATTTAATGAGTATTTAATGTGTATTTAATGTGTATTTAATGAGTATTTAATGTTTATTTAATGAGTATTTAATGTGTATTGAAGGAGTATTTAATGTGTATTTAATGAGTATTTAATGTGTATTTAAGGAGTATTTAATGTGTATTGAAGGAGTATTTAATGTGTATTTAATGAGTATTTAATGTGTATTTAAGGAGTATTTAATGTGTATTGAAGGAGTATTTAATGTGTATTGAAGGAGTATTTAATGTGTATTTAATGAGTATTTAATGTGTATTTAAGGAGTATTTAATGTGTATTTAATGTGTATTTAATGAGTATTTAATGTGTATTTAGTGAGTACTACCAGAATCAAGTAGAGCCTGCTTGGACTGGGAGTAGGAGTATTTAATGTGTATTTAATGAGTATTTAATGTGTATTTAATGAGTATTTAATGTGTATTTAATGTGTATTTAATGAGTATTTAATGTTTATTTAATGTTTATTTAATGAGTATTTAATGTGTATTGAAGGAGTATTTAATGTGTATTTAATGTGTATTTAATGAGTATTTAATGTGTATTTAAGGAGTATTTAATGTGTATTGAAGGAGTATTTAATGTGTATTTAAGGAGTATTTAATGTGTATTGAAGGAGTATTTAATGTGTATTGAAGGAGTATTTAATGTGTATTTAAGGAGTATTTAATGTGTATTTAAGGAGTATTTAGTGAGTACTACCAGAGTCAAGTAGAGCCTGATTGGACTGGGAGTAGGAGTATTTAATGAGTATTTAAGGAGTATTTAGTGAGTACTACCTGAGTCGAGCAGAGCCTGCTTAGACTGGGAGTAGGAGGCCAGCTGAGCAGCGTTCACCACCACCGCTCTAGCCATGGTGGGAATACACCCCTAAAAACACAAACATTCAAGAAAACTGTAGTACTTTGAGACGATTACCTGAACCCAGTACACACACACATATACACTATATATTGTATACTATATCTATATATATATATCTATATATACGTATATAGATATATATATAGTATAGAATCTAGTGTAGTATTTGAGGCAGTACAGATTGTGGTGGTCAGCAGCTCACCCTCCACAGGGTGGTGACGCCTTCTTCTCTGGTGATCCGAGCCAGAGCGTTAAATACATTACTGTACCCTCTCCTCTGGTCTGCTGGGAGG
>CAKAKS010000017.1:39845-49845 GCA_916700875.1 Sebastes aleutianus | reverse complement strand
AGCTCTAAAGGTTTGACCTCTGACCTCTGACCTGTGTGAGCTCTAAATCCGGCTGATGTTGATATGATCATCTGTTAGTTCTAACCATTAGCTCTGTTAGCATTAGCCTCACAGCTACATACATCCAGGTCAGATATTCTGTCAGACATGTTTCCCTTCGAGTCTTCCACGAGAAGATTGATTATCGATTATTAGAAAGGCTTGTAAGAAGGACAGGTGAGGTAGGAGACAGCTGGCTGAATGAGAGCACCGGTGTGTTCAGAGGCTACAGCAGAGATATGACCCGGGCTTATCTCTAAACTAACGTCACAGTCCATTCACCGGGTCCAGTGAACATCGGGGTCAAAGGTAACCGGTTATGTGAGAGGGGAGGCACGGATCGATGGGGGTGCAGACTCTGACATAACACCGGCCCCGAGCTGGCTACCAATCACTGAGAGCATCACAAGCTAACAGCTAACAAACAGCACCATTACAGCTGCTAACTACTACTGTACTGGAACTACTGCACTGGAACTACTGTACTGGAACTACTGTACTGGAGCTACTGTACTGGAACTACTGTACTGGAACTACTGTACTGGAACTACTGACAGACACAAACCAGACAACACCTGCTAGCTCTCTGTCTGCTCTCTGACTGCTCTCTGTCTGCTCTCTGTCTGCTCTCTGACTGCTCTCTGTCTGCTCTCTGACTGCTCTCTAACTGCTCTCTGTCTGCTCTCTAACTGCTCTCTAACTGCTCTCTGTCTGCTCTCTGTCTGCTCTCTAACTGCTCTCTGTCTGCTCTCTGTCTGCTCTCTGTCTGCTCTCTAACTGCTCTCTGTCTGCTCTCTGTCTGCTCTCTGTCTGCTCTCTGACTGCTCTCTGTCTGCTCTCTGTCTGCTCTCTGTCTGCTCTCTGTCAGCTCTCTGTCTGCTCTCTAACTGCTCTCTGTCTGCTCTCTAACTGCTCTCTGTCTGCTCTCTGTCTGCTCTCTGTCAGCTCTCTGTCTGCTCTCTAACTGCTCTCTGTCTGCTCTCTGTCAGCTCTCTGTCTGCTCTCTAACTGCTCTCTGTCTGCTCTCTGTCTGCTCTCTGTCAGCTCTCTGTCTGCTCTCTGTCTGCTCTCTGTCAGCTCTCTGTCTGCTCTCTAACTGCTCTCTGTCTGCTCTCTGTCTGCTCTCTGTCAGCTCTCTGTCTGCTCTCTGTCTGCTCTCTGTCAGCTCTCTGTCTGCTCTGTCTGCTCTCTGTTAGCTCTCTGTCTGCTCTCTGTCAGCTCTCTGTCTGCTCTCTGTCAGCTCTCTGTCTGCTCTGTCTGCTCTCTGTCAGCTCTCTGTCAGCTCTCTGTCTGCTCTCTGTCAGCTCTCTGTCTGCTCTCTGTCAGCTCTCTGTCTGCTCTCTAACTGCTCTCTGTCTGCTCTCTAACTGCTCTCTGTCTGCTCTCTGTCTGCTCTCTGTCAGCTCTCTGTCTGCTCTCTAACTGCTCTCTGTCTGCTCTCTGTCTGCTCTCTGTCTGCTCTCTAACTGCTCTCTGTCTGCTCTCTGTCTGCTCTCTGTCAGCTCTCTGTCTGCTCTCTGTCTGCTCTCTGTCAGCTCTCTGTCTGCTCTCTAACTGCTCTCTGTCTGCTCTCTGTCTGCTCTCTGTCAGCTCTCTGTCTGCTCTCTGTCTGCTCTCTGTCAGCTCTCTGTCTGCTCTGTCTGCTCTCTGTTAGCTCTCTGTCTGCTCTCTGTCAGCTCTCTGTCTGCTCTCTGTCAGCTCTCTGTCTGCTCTGTCTGCTCTCTGTCAGCTCTCTGTCAGCTCTCTGTCTGCTCTGTCTGCTCTCTGTCTGCTCTCTGTCTGCTCTCTGTCAGCTCTCTGTCTGCTCTGTCTGCTCTCTGTCAGCTCTCTGTCTGCTCTGTCTGCTCTCTGTCAGCTCTGTCTGCTCTCTGTCTGCTCTCTGTCTGCTCTCTGTCAGCTCTCTGTCTGCTCTGTCTGCTCTCTGTCTGCTCTCTGTCAGCTCTCTGTCTGCTCTCTGTCTGCTCTCTGTCTGCTCTCTGTCAGCTCTCTGTCTGCTCTGTCTGCTCTCTGTTAGCTCTCTGTCTGCTCTCTGTCTGCTCTCTGTTAGCTCTCTGTCTGCTCTGTCTGCTCTCTGTCAGCTCTCTGTCAGCTCTCTGTCTGCTCTCTAACTGCTCTCTGTCTGCTCTCTGTCTGCTCTCTGTCTGCTCTGTCTGCTCTCTGTCAGCTCTCTATTAACTCTGTCTGCTCTCTGTCTGCTCTGTCTGCTCTCTGTCAGCTCTCTGTCAGCTCTCTGTTAGCTCTGTCTGCTCTCTGTCTGCTCTGTCTGCTCTCTGTCAGCTCTCTATTAACTCTGTCTGCTCTCTATTAACTCTGTCTGCTCTCTGTCTGCTCTGTCTGCTCTCTGTCAGCTCTCTGTCTGCTCTCTGTCTGCTCTGTCTGCTCTCTGTCAGCTCTCTATTAACTCTGTCTGCTCTCTGTCAGCTCTCTATTAACTCTGTCTGCTCTCTGTCTGCTCTGTCTGCTCTCTGTCAGCTCTCTGTCAGCTCTCTGTTAGCTCTGTCTGCTCTCTGTCTGCTCTGTCTGCTCTCTGTCAGCTCTCTATTAACTCTGTCTGCTCTCTATTAACTCTGTCTGCTCTCTGTCTGCTCTCTGTCTGCTCTGTCTGCTCTCTGTCAGCTCTCTATTAACTCTGTCTGCTCTCTGTCAGCTCTCTATTAACTCTGTCTGCTCTCTGTCTGCTCTGTCTGCTCTCTGTCAGCTCTCTGTCAGCTCTCTGTCTGCTCTCTGTCTGCTCTCTGTCTGCTCTGTCTGCTCTCTGTCAGCTCTCTGTCTGCTCTCTGTCTGCTCTGTCTGCTCTCTGTCAGCTCTCTGTCTGCTCTCTGTCTGCTCTCTGTCTGCTCTCTGTCTGCTCTCTGTCTGCTCTCTGTCTGCTCTCTAACTGCTCTCTGTCTGCTCTCTGTCTGCTCTCTGTCTGCTCTGTCTGCTCTCTGTCAGCTCTCTGTCTGCTCTCTGTCTGCTCTCTGTCAGCTCTCTGTCTGCTCTCTGTCTGCTCTCTGTCTGCTCTCTGTTAGCTCTCTGTCTGCTCTCTGTCTGCTCTGTCTGCTCTCTGTCAGCTCTCTGTCTGCTCTCTGTCAGCTCTCTGTCTGCTCTCTGTCTGCTCTCTGTCAGCTCTCTGTTAGCTGCTAGCTGTCAGCTGTTAGCTGTTAGCTCTGTTAGCATCACCTACCCTGCCAGGCCTCCGAACAGGAACTTGATGCTCTTCGGGGATGTTTTGGGTTTAGTCTCCGTCATGTTTCCGGTTAGCGGTTCGATTCCCGCTGCCTGCCGCTGCCTCTGAGCCTCTGAGCCTCTGAGCCTCTGAGCCTCTGAGCCGGACGGTCCTCCTGCTGTTGAACCGGTTCAGCAGCTTCAGCAGCTTCAGCAGCGGACACACAGAGAGACAAGGTGACTCTCTGCAGCGGACACGGAGGAGCAGCGGACCAATCAGGAGGCGGCTCTCTGCAGCGGACCAATCAGGAGGCGGCTCTCTGCAGCGGACCAATCAGGAGGCGGCTCTCTGCAGTGACGACTGTTTTGGTGCATTCAGGGTCCCTGCGAGAGAGCTCGTTATTAATTTAAATTTAAATGTCCCTTTACTACAAGGGTGCCCTAACCTTTCCCCTGGAGGGCCAGAACTAAATACCTATTGTATTCAATTCAATTCAATTCAATTCAATTCAATTCAATTCAATTCAATTCAATTCAATTCAATTTATCATAACAGAAGTTATCTCAAGATAACATTAAAACATATATCTTAGTGGAGGAGTAAATACAAATAAATAATTAACCATTCAAATTATAAATAATACATAAACATATTAAAAATCAAGCTATCTTATTAAGTTCAATCAACAATTTATTTATAATGATATATCATCACAAATATTGTGGATGAGTACTAATGATTAAAATACATGATTACAAAAATGAATATTTAATAATACATTAATTTAATTATTTAATTTAATTGAATTAACAATTTATTTATAATGATATGTTATCAAAAATATTGTGGATGAGCAGTAATGATTCAAATATATGATTGTATTGTATTGTTAAAATGCAAAATGGTACTAGGATCCCAAGTTCCCTTAATTGAAATTAAAGTCGGTTGGGTCTTTTAATAAAAAAAAAGAATTTGCTAACATTTGGCGGGCCAAATCAAACCTGATGGCGGGCCACACTTTGGCCCGCGGGCCCCACTTTGGACAGCCCTGCTTTAGTAAATAAAAGAGATTTATTATAAATATAAACTAATTAAAGAATTGGACGCTGATTCTGACGGTAACTTCAGATTTAGTTGTCCACACAGTGTTTTTTTTGTCCCATATACATTTTTTAGGTTCATGTTTATAAAAATACTTTATAAATGCACTTTTTTACTCTCCAATAGTTTAATGTTTTTATCTATATGGTCAACATAATCATTGTTATATTTAAAAAGCTGTTTAAACAACAACGAACAATATACAGAAAACTATCTCTAATGTCTCATCAGTAAGTCTCTTATATTTCCGATAACACCTGAATGCAGCAGCAGCTTCAGCACAGCCCCAATACATTTATAAAAATAATACAATTAATTATTAATAAAATGTATGATAAAAATAACAAATAATTCATAAAATTAATAGAAATACAATATTCAAAATATAATGTTAAAGCTTAACTATAAAAAAAATTATATAATTAGAATAATACAATACAAACATATATCTGAGTGGACATTAACTTAATTATCAATTAAGTTTAATGAACGATTTATAATGATATATTATTAAAACATATTGTGAGTGAGTTCTAATAATTCAATTATATTATTAAAAATAAATATTTAATAATACATTCATTTAATTATTTAATTCAGCTAGTTTAATTAACAATTTATTTATAATGATATGTTATCAAAATTAGGAAGGAAACAGTACTGCTAGCTTAGCTTAGCATAAAGAGTGGAAACAGGGGGAAACTGTTAGCTTAGCTTAGCATAAAGACTGGAAACATGGGGAAACTGCTAGCTTAGCTTAGCATAAAGACTGGAAACAGAAGGAAACTGTTAGCTTAGCTTAGCATAAAGACTGGAAACAGAAGGAAACTGCTAGCTTAGCTTAGCATAAAGACTGGAAACAGAAGGAAACTGTTAGCTTAGCTTAGCATAAAGACTGGAAACAGAAGGAAACTGTTAGCTTAGCTTAGCATAAAGACTGGAAACAGAAGGAAACTGCTAGCTTAGCTTAGCATAAAGACTGGAAACAGAAGGAAACTGCTAGCTTAGCTTAGCATAAAGACTGGAAACAGAAGGAAACTGTTAGCTTAGCTTAGCATAAAGACTGGAAACAGAAGGAAACTGCTAGCTTAGCTTAGCATAAAGACTGGAAACAGAAGGAAACTGCTAGCTTAGCTTAGCATAAAGACTGGAAACAGAAGGAAACTGCTAGCTTAGCTTAGCATAAAGACTGGAAACAGAAGGAAACAGTACTGCTAGCTTAGCTTAGCATAAAGACTGGAAACAGAAGGAAACTGTTAGCTTAGCTTAGCATAAAGACTGGAAACAGAAGGAAACTGCTAGCTTAGCTTAGCATAAAGAGTGGAAACAGGGGGAAACTGCTAGCTTAGCTTAGCATAAAGACTGGAAACAGAAGGAAACAGTACTGCTAGCTTAGCTTAGCATAAAGACTGGAAACAGAAGGAAACTGTTAGCTTAGCTTAGCATAAAGACTGGAAACAGAAGGAAACTGTTAGCCTAGCTTAGCATAAAGACTGGAAACAGAAGGAAACTGTTAGCTTAGCTTAGCATAAAGACTGGAAACAGAAGGAAACTGCTAGCTTAGCTTAGCATAAAGAGTGGAAACAGAAGGAAACTGCTAGCTTAGCTTAGCATAAAGACTGGAAACAGGGGGAAACTGCTAGCTTAGCTTAGCATAAAGACTTGAAACAGAAGGAAACTGCTAGCTTAGCTTAGCATAAAGACTTGAAACAGAAGGAAACTGCTAGCTTAGCTTAGCATAAAGAGTGGAAACAGAAGGAAACTGCTAGCTTAGCTTAGCATAAAGAGTGGAAACAGGGGGAAACTGCTAGCTTAGCTTAGCATAAAGACTGGAAACAGAAGGAAACAGTACTGCTAGCTTAGCTTAGCATAAAGACTGGAAACAGAAGGAAACTGTTAGCTTAGCTTAGCATAAAGACTGGAAACAGAAGGAAACTGTTAGCCTAGCTTAGCATAAAGACTGGAAACAGAAGGAAACTGTTAGCTTAGCTTAGCATAAAGACTGGAAACAGAAGGAAACTGCTAGCTTAGCTTAGCATAAAGAGTGGAAACAGAAGGAAACTGCTAGCTTAGCTTAGCATAAAGACTGGAAACAGGGGGAAACTGCTAGCTTAGCTTAGCATAAAGACTTGAAACAGAAGGAAACTGCTAGCTTAGCTTAGCATAAAGAGTGGAAACAGAAGGAAACTGCTAGCTTAGCTTAGCATAAAGAGTGGAAACAGGGGGAAACTGCTAGCTTAGCTTAGCATAAAGACTGGAAACAGAAGGAAACAGTACTGCTAGCTTAGCTTAGCATAAAGACTGGAAACAGAAGGAAACAGTACTGCTAGCTTAGCTTAGCATAAAGACTGGAAACAGAAGGAAACAGTACTGCTAGCTTAGCTTAGCATAAAGACTGGAAACAGAAGGAAACAGTACTGCTAGCTTAGCTTAGCATAAAGACTGGAAACAGAAGGAAACTGTTAGCTTAGCTTAGCATAAAGACTGGAAACAGGGGGAAACTGCTAGCTTAGCTTAGCATAAAGACTGGAAACAGGGGGAAACTGCTAGCTTAGCTTAGCATAAAGACTGGAAACAGGGGGAAACTGCTAGCTTAGCTTAGCATAAAGACTGGAAACATGGGGAAACTGCTAGCTTAGCTTAGCATAAAGACTGGAAACAGAAGGAAACTGCTAGCTTAGCTTAGCATAAAGACTGGAAACAGGGGGAAACTGCTAGCTTAGCTTAGCATAAAGACTGGAAACATGGGGAAACTGCTAGCTTAGCTTAGCATAAAGACTGGAAACAGAAGGAAACTGCTAGCTTAGCTTAGCATAAAGACTGGAAACAGGGGGAAACTGCTAGCTTAGCTTAGCATAAAGACTGGAAACAGGGGGAAACTGCTAGCTTAGCTTAGCATAAAGACTGGAAACAGAAGGAAACTGCTAGCTTAGCTTAGCATAAAGACTGGAAACAGAAGGAAACTGCTAGCTTAGCTTAGCATAAAGACTGGAAACAGGGGGAAACTGCTAGCTTAGCTTAGCATAAAGACTGGAAACAGAAGGAAACTGCTAGCTTAGCTTAGCATAAAGACTGGAAACAGAAGGAAACTGCTAGCTTAGCTTAGCATAAAGACTGGAAACAGAAGGAAACTGCTAGCTTAGCTTAGCATAAAGACTGGAAACAGAAGGAAACTGCTAGCTTAGCTTAGCATAAAGACTGGAAACAGAAGGAAACAGTACTGCTAGCTTAGCTTAGCATAAAGACTGGAAACAGAAGGAAACTGCTAGCTTAGCTTAGCATAAAGACTGGAAACAGAAGGAAACTGCTAGCTTAGCTTAGCATAAAGACTGGAAACAGGGGGAAACTGCTAGCTTAGCTTAGCATAAAGACTGGAAACAGGGGGAAACTGCTAGCTTAGCTTAGCATAAAGACTGGAAACAGGGGGAAACTGCTAGCTTAGCTTAGCATAAAGACTGGAAACAGGGGGAAACTGCTAGCTTAGCTTAGCATAAAGACTGGAAACAGGAGGAAACTGCTAGCTTAGCTTAGCATAAAGACTGGAAACAGGGGGAAACTGCTAGCTTAGCTTAGCATAAAGACTGGAAACAGAAGGAAACTGCTAGCTTAGCTTAGCATAAAGACTGGAAACAGGGTAACCACGACTGATGGCGGTGTCCCCCCTCCGCCCCCCCAGGTTAACACTGTTAGCAATGTTAGCTGCTAGCCGCCAGCTCAGCCGTCGCCATGTTGAGAGCGGAGTGGAGTCAACAGAACTGCTGTTTGTGTTTGGCGCCCCCAGCTGGACGCAGACAGAAACTGATGTTTGAATAACTTTATTAGCATCTCCAGTAGCGGTGTTTACATCGAGAGCAGAGTGAGGTTAAACAGGAAGCTCAGTGAAACCATGTGACCTCCCAGAATCCACCTGGTCAGCCCGTCTCCACGGTAACGGTCACATGGTTTCATTCATGTTTTTAAAGGGTTAAACTCACATAAATTACATCTTCTCATACAATCCTTATTGCTCAGTTGTTTCGTTATATTTATGATTCATTTGGAGATTAAATGTCCAACAATAAATAATAATAATAATAGTATAATAAAGTCAAAGTAATTAATGCCGTTGTTTGTGACGAGGAGGCGATGACCCCTGAGAGGTCGCGACCCCTCAGGCTCTAAAGTACTACAGGAAGTACATTCATAAAATATAGATTTATATCTTCATAGTAAATATACTCGTAAATACAGTAAATATATATAGTGCAGTACAGTCCGAGGATAGGATAGCAGCTGTTGCCGTGGTGACACGGGGTTACCATGGTGATGTCACATGGTTTACAGTCAACAGCAGCCGCGACGACTTTCATCGTACGATAAATAAATGATTGTCTGGGTCAGAGAACTCTTATTTTGAAATAAAAGCTTAAAAATAAAAAAGAGGATTGAAGATGAAAATAATAAAAATAATGAATTATAATTACGGGAGAACAATTACGCCCCAAAAATGATGAAAAAAAACAACGTTATTTGAGTAAACTTTGAGTAAGAAATAGGAACATTACTTCCTGTGTTATTATTCTGGTTTAAAACGTCTTAATGTTATTAACTCTAAAGTTTGACTTAGTAAATAATTATAATAATTCATTTAATATTTTCTCTGATTTTTACTAAAAAGTCGACGTGAACTGATCCTGATAACGTGATCCTGGATTCAGCTCACAGCAAACAGCAGACTCTTATTTTGAAATAAAAAGAAAAAAACGATAATTTTGATAAAAAAATAAAACTAATAATTTATAAATATTTATAAATTTGACTTAAAAAGTTGTTAAAATATTAGTTTACTAAAAAATACATATAGAAAGAAAACATGATGATTTAACTTCCTGTTATATATTATATTATATTATTTTCATTAATATAAGAATAAATATTTCTGAGTCTCTCCGTCTCCATGACGACAAGAACAAAGAACGTCTGCATCCCTGAAGAATAACTGTTGATTATTGATCCACGTCTCCTTCCTTTACTGTCCTTCTCTCCTTCCTTGTGTCCTTCCTTGTGTCATTCTTTGTGTCCTTGTTTATGTCCTTCTTTATGTCCAGCTCTTCCTCCTTCTCCTCCTCCTCCTCCTCCTCCTCCTCCTCCTCCTCCTCCCACCTCCTCCTCTTCCTCCTCCTCAGCTCGTCCTCCTCCTCAGCTCCTCCTCCTCCTCCTCCTCCTCCTCCTCCTCCTCCTCAGCTCCTCCATCTCCTCCTCAGCTCCTCTCCTCCTCCTCAGCTCCTCCTCCTCCTCCTCCTCCTCCTCCTCCTCCTCCTCAGCTCCTCCTCCTCCTCAGCTCCTCCTCCTCCTCCTCCTCCTCCTCCTCTTCCTCCTCCTCCTCCTCAGCTCTTCCTCCTCCTCAGCTCCTCCTCCTCTCTCTCCTTCTCCTCGTCCTCCTCCTCTTCCTCCTCCTCAGCTCCTCCTCCTCCTCCTCCTCCTCCTCAGCTCCTCCTCCTCCTCCTCCTCCTCAGCTCCTCTTCCTCCTCATCAGCTCCTCCTCCTCCTCCTCCTCCTCCTCCTCCTCAGCTCCTCCTCCTCCTCCTCCTCCTCAGCTCCTCTTCCTCCTCATCAGCTCCTCCTCCTCCTCTTCCTCCTCAGCTCCTCTTCCTCCTCCTCAGCTCCTCGCCTCCTTCTTTCCGCTGCGTGGCTTGTTGCCGAGCAACGCGTCCATCTCGGTGATGAGGGGCG
>CAKAKS010000017.1:32345-34845 GCA_916700875.1 Sebastes aleutianus | reverse complement strand
AAAGAGACTAAAACAACCACAAAGAGGCTCACAACCACAAAGAGACTCAAAACAACCACAAAGAGACTCTAAACAACCACAAAGAGACACAAAACAACCACAAAGAGACTCAAAACAACCACAAAGAGGCTCAAAACAACCACAAAGAGACTCAAAACAACCACAAAGAGACTCAAAAAAACACAAAGAGCCTCTAAACAACCACAAAGAGACTAAAACAACCACAAAGAGACTAAAACAACCACAAAGAGACTCAAAACAATCACAAAGAGACTAAAACAACCACAAAGAGACTAAAACAACCACAAAGAGGCTCACAACCACAAAGAGACTCAAAACGACCACAAAGAGACACAAAACAACCACAAAGAGACTCAAAAAAACACAAAGAGCCTCTAAACAACCACAAAGAGACTAAAACAACCACAAAGAGACTCAAAACAACCACAAAGAGACTAAAACAACCACAAAGAGACTAAAAAACCCACAAAGAGACACAAAAAAAACACAAAGAGACTCAAAACAACCACAAAGAGACTCAAAACAACCACAAAGAGACACAAAACAACCACAAAGAGACTCTAAACAACCACAGAGACACAAAACAACCACAAAGAGACTCAAAACAACCACAAAGAGACTAAAACAACCACAAAGAGACTCAAAACAACCACAAAGAGACACAAAACAACCACAAAGAGACTCTAAACAACCACAAAGAGACTAAAACAACCACAAAGAGACTCTAAACAACCACAAAGAGACTCAAAACAATCACAAAGAGACTAAAACAACCACAAAGAGGCTCACAACCACAAAGAGACTCAAAACAACCACAAAGAGACTCTAAACAACCACAAAGAGACACAAAACAACCACAAAGAGGCTCAAAACAACCACAAAGAGACACAAAACAACCACAAAGAGGCTCAAAACAACCACAAAGAGACTCAAAACAACCACAAAGAGACTCAAAAAAACACAAAGAGCCTCTAAACAACCACAAAGAGACTAAAACAACCACAAAGAGACTAAAACAACCACAAAGAGACTCAAAACAATCACAAAGAGACTAAAACAACCACAAAGAGACTAAAACAACCACAAAGAGGCTCACAACCACAAAGAGACTCAAAACGACCACAAAGAGACACAAAACAACCACAAAGAGACTCAAAAAAACACAAAGAGCCTCTAAACAACCACAAAGAGACTAAAACAACCACAAAGAGACTCAAAACAACCACAAAGAGACTCTACACAACCACAAAGAGACTCTACACAACCACAAAGAGACTAAAAAACCCACAAAGAGACACAAAAAAAACACAAAGAGACTCAAAACAACCACAAAGAGACTCAAAACAACCACAAAGAGACACAAAACAACCACAAAGAGACTCTAAACAACCACAGAGACACAAAACAACCACAAAGAGACTCAAAACAACCACAAAGAGACTAAAACAACCACAAAGAGACTCAAAACAACCACAAAGAGACTCAAAACAACCACAAAGAGACACAAAACAACCACAAAGAGACTCTAAACAACCACAGAGACACAAAACAACCACAAAGAGACTCATAACAACCACAAAGAGACTCAAAACAACCACAAAGAGACACAAAACAACCACAAAGAGACTCTAAACAACCACAAAGAGACACAAAACAACCACAAAGAGACTCTAAACAACCACAAAGAGACTCATAACAACCACAAAGAGACTCTAAACAACCACAAAGAGACTCTAAACAACCACAAAGAGACTCTAAACCACCACAGAGACGTGTCCCTCTAGATGAGGTGAATATCTGGTTAAACGCTGACGGTGAGGAACTCTCCTTGACTTCTGTTTCAGGAGATTTATTGTGAAAAACTGCTGACAGGAAGGAGCAGAATGTGCGTTTCAGCTGAATCTAGTCTGTTGTGTTGTGGAGGTTCTGATGTGCTGACAGCTCCGTCGTCTCTCTGAGTCATCTGGACACGTTTCGACCTTCTGAAGGACGAACAGAGACGGACTGAAAGGGTTTAAATGAGCGCCGGAGACACAGAGGACACTGATAACACCAGTAGCCCTGTCCACACTACGGGGACGAGTCCACACTACGGGGACGTGTCCACACTACGGGGACGAGTCCACACTACGGGGACGTGTCCACACTACGTGGACGAGTTCACACTACGGGGACGAGTCCACACTACGGGGACGAGTCCACACTACGGGGACGTGTCCACACTACGGGGACGAGTCCACACTACGGGGACGTGTCCACACTACGGGGACGAGTTCACACTACGGGGACGTGTCCACACTACGGGGACGAGTTCACACTACGGGGACGAGTCCACACTACGGGGACGAGTTCACACTACGGGGACGTGTCCACACTACGGGGACGAGTCCACACTACGTGGACGAGTTCACACTACGGGGAGGAGTCCACACTACGTGGACGAGTCCACACTACGGGGACGTGTCCACACTACGGGGAC
>CAKAKS010000017.1:10000-27500 GCA_916700875.1 Sebastes aleutianus | reverse complement strand
TTCTTCTCCTTCTTTATTCGTTCTGCTCTGTTTACTCGTAGATCTGACGACAACAGCTCCAGCAGCGAGCGCGATGACGTCATCGATGACGTCAGCAGTGACATCCGGCGAAGGCGTCGCTTCCCCCCACGGAGACAGAAACCAGCAGCCAGCCAATGAGGAGCGAGTACGATGAGGAGAGCCTGTCATCAGAGGAACCGATGACTGATGACTCTGATGACTTTAACAACAGCACCTCTGATGGGAACCAGAGACCGATGACTGATGAGTCTGATGACTCTGATGACTTTAACAACAGCACCTCTGATGGGAACCAGAGACCGAGGACTGATGAGTCTGATGACTCTGATGACTTTAACAACAGCACCTCTGATGGGAACCAGAGACTGATGACTGATGAGTCTGATGAGTCTAATGAGACGTTTAGTGATGACTTTAACAACAGCACAGGAAGTGGTGAGGTCAACAGTCAGCCACCTGTAACTGCTGCTGATGACTCCGATGACTTTAACAACACCAGGTCCGATGACTTTACTACCGATTCAACCAGCGAGGAGCCTGCTGATCCACTTCCTGATGACTCTGGTGATTTTAACAACAGCACAGAGATGAACGATGAGCCAGCGAGGACCGGTCTGGACCCAGAATCTCAGGAAGTGACGAGTTCAAGCTCCTTCAGCCAGGACGGGGTCGGTTCCAGCACGGGTGGCCTCAGCAAGGACTTTGGGTTCGGTTCTGGACTTCAGGACCTGTTGCGCTCCATCCAGGAGGTTGTGGGTTCTACGAAGCCCGACCCGGAACTCTCGGAGGTCAGCTCCAGCAGTGAAGAGCTCCCGCTGGTTCCGTCCTCCTCGTCAGACTCTGGATCTCAATCAGACCCTCCAGGACTTAATCCTGGTCTCAACCCGACTCCTGGTTCCGATCTCAGTCCAGAGTCCAACTATGGTCCCAGTTCTGGTCTGAACTTCAGCACCGAGATCAGTCAGGAGCGGTCTGAAGAAACGCCAACCATCAGGGTCGCTACAGATGCTCACTCCGATGTTAGCGTTGAAGCCGACCCTGATGGCGGTGTAGAGGACGCCGAGGTGACTGGTTCCAGTCACGATGTTAGCGTTGAAGCCGACCCTGATGGCAGTGTAGAGGACGCCGGGGTAACCGGTTCCAGTCACGATGTTAGCGTTGAAGCTGACCCTGATGGCGGTGTAGAGGACGCCGAGGTAACCGGTTCCAGTCACGATGTTAGCGTTGAAGCTGACCCTGATGGCGGTGTAGAGGACGCCGAGGTAACCGGTTCCAGTCACGATGTTAGCGTTGAAGCTGACCCTGATGGCGGTGTAAAGGACGCCGGGGTAACTGGTTCCAGTCACGATGTTAGCGGTGAAGCTGACCCTGATGGCGGTGTAGAGGACGCCGAGGTAACTGGTTCCAGTCACGATGTTAGCGTTGAAGCTGACCCTGATGGCGGTGTAGAGGACGCCGAGGTAACCGGTTCCAGTCACGATGTTAGCGTTGAAGCTGACCCTGATGGCGGTGTAGAGGACGCCGAGGTAACCGGTTCCAGTCACGATGTTAGCGTTGAAGCTGACCCTGATGGCGGTGTAGAGGACGCCGAGGTAACCGGTTCCAGTCACGATGTTAGCGTTGAAGCTGACCCTGATGGCGGTGTAAAGGACGCCGGGGTAACTGGTTCCAGTCACGATGTTAGCGGTGAAGCTGACCCTGATGGCGGTGTAGAGGACGCCGAGGTAACTGGTTCCAGTCACGATGTTAGCGTTGAAGCTGACCCTGATGGCGGTGTAGAGGACGCCGAGGTAACTGGTTCCAGTCACGATGTTAGCGTTGAAGCTGACCCTGATGGCGGTGTAGAGGACGCCGAGGTAACTGGTTCCAGTCACGATGTTAGCGTTGAAGCTGACCCCACCGCTGCTACTCTTCCTCGCAGGAAGAGGCCGTATCGCTTCGGCTTCCTCGGCCCCATCAGTCGTTCCCATGGCAACCAGCCTGTCGCCAGGGTAACGTCAGCCGTACCACATCCTCAAAGCGTTGACCTGAATCCACTCCGCGACCTCTTTAACAGCTGGTACCGCCTGCTGGACGGAGAGCGCCGCCTGGTGGACGGAGAGCGCCGCCTGCTGGACGGAGAGCGCCGCCTGCTGGACGGAGAGCGCCGCCTGGTGGACGGAGAGCGCCGCCGACAGACAGGCAGGAAGCAGACGGGGGTTAGCGTAGCGGCCGCTCAGAGCAGCAGCGAGGAAACCGACCAATGAGGACGCTCCGTTCTCTCATCAGCTGGTTTCTGTACTTCCTGCTGACAGGAGGTGAAACCACCAGATAGAATCATGTTCTATAATAACCTGATTTATGGAGTTGGTTAAACTCTATAATAAACTCTGTGTGTAAATCCTCCTGTTGGGTAACGTGTTTACTGACAGCTGCTCCCGTCGTCACGGTGATAAACATATACATATATATTTATAAAGCATTATTAAAGGTTTTCAGCTGGATGAAAAACATCTGTTCATCTTCTGAACATTTAAACCTTTAATTATTGTTTTTATTTCAGAACTTTAATTCATGTTTATTAATTTATGGTGTTTTATTTTCTTCAGATATATGAATGTAATATTTAATAAGTACTTTAACTAGTAACAGAGTATATTTACAGAGTGGTAGTAGTACTTTAACTAGTAACAGAGTATATTTACAGAGTGGTAGTAGTACTTTAACTAGTAACAGAGTATATTTACAGAGTGGTAGTAGTACTTTAACTAGTAACAGAGTATATTTACAGGGTGGTAGTAGTACTTTAACTAGTAACAGAGTATATTTACAGAGTGGTAGTAGTACTTTAACTAGTAACAGAGTATATTTACAGGGTGGTAGTAGTACTTTAACTAGTAACAGAGTATATTTACAGAGTGGTAGTAGTACTTTAACTAGTAACAGAGTATATTTACAGGGTGGTAGTAGTACTTTAACTAGTAACAGAGTATATTTACAGGGTGGTATTAGTACTTTAACTAGTAACAGAGTATATTTACAGGGTGGTAGTAGTACTTTAACTAGTAACAGAGTATATTTACAGGGTGGTATTAGTACTTTAACTAGTAACAGAGTATATTTACAGAGTGGTATTAGTACTTTAACTAGTAACAGAGTATATTTACAGGGTGGTATTAGTACTTTAACTAGTAACAGAGTATATTTACAGAGTAGTATTAGTACTTTAACTAGTAACAGAGTATATTTACAGGGTGGTAGTAGTACTTTAACTAGTAACAGAGTATATTTACAGAGTGGTAGTAGTACTTTAACTAGTAACAGAGTATATTTACAGAGTGGTATTAGTACTTTAACTAGTAACAGAGTATATTTACAGGGTGGTAGTAGTACTTTAACTAGTAACAGAGTATATTTACAGGGTGGTATTAGTACTTTAACTAGTAACAGAGTATATTTACAGAGTGGTATTAGTACTTTAACTAGTAACAGAGTATATTTACAGGGTGGTATTAGTACTTTAACTAGTAACAGAGTATATTTACAGGGTGGTATTAGTACTTTAACTAGTAACAGAGTATATTTACAGGGTGGTAGTAGTACTTTAACTAGTAACAGAGTATATTTACAGGGTGGTAGTAGTACTTTAACTAGTAACAGAGTATATTTACAGGGTGGTAGTAGTACTTTAACTAGTAACAGAGTATATTTACAGGGTGGTATTAGTACTTTAACTAGTAACAGAGTATATTTACAGGGTGGTAGTAGTACTTTAACTAGTAACAGAGTATATTTACAGGGTGGTATTAGTACTTTAACTAGTAACAGAGTATATTTACAGGGTGGTATTAGTACTTTAACTAGTAACAGAGTATATTTACAGGGTGGTATTAGTACTTTAACTAGTAACAGAGTATATTTACAGAGTGGTATTAGTACTTTAACTAGTAACAGAGTATATTTACAGAGTGGTATTAGTACTTTAACTAGTAACAGAGTATATTTACAGGGTGGTATTAGTACTTTAACTAGTAACAGAGTATATTTACAGGGTGGTAGTAGTACTTTAACTAGTAACAGAGTATATTTACAGAGTGGTAGTAGTACTTTAACTAGTAACAGAGTATATTTACAGTGTGGTAGTAGTACTTTAACTAGTAACAGAGTATATTTACAGGGTGGTAGTAGTACTTTAACTAGTAACAGAGTATATTTACAGGGTGGTAGTAGTACTTTAACTAGTAACAGAGTATATTTACAGAGTGGTAGTAGTACTTTAACTAGTAACAGAGTATATTTACAGAGTGGTAGTAGTACTTTAACTAGTAACAGAGTATATTTACAGGGTGGTAGTAGTACTTTAACTAGTAACAGAGTATATTTACAGGGTGGTAGTAGTACTTTAACTAGTAACAGAGTATATTTACAGAGTGGTATTAGTACTTTAACTAGTAACAGAGTATATTTACAGGGTGGTATTAGTACTTTAACTAGTAACAGAGTATATTTACAGAGTGGTAGTAGTACTTTAACTAGTAACAGAGTATATTTACAGGGTGGTAGTAGTACTTTAACTAGTAACAGAGTATATTTACAGGGTGGTAGTAGTACTTTAACTAGTAACAGAGTATATTTACAGAGTGGTAGTAGTACTTTAACTAGTAACAGAGTATATTTACAGAGTGGTATTAGTACTTTAACTAGTAACAGAGTATATTTACAGGGTGGTAGTAGTACTTTAACTAGTAACAGAGTATATTTACAGGGTGGTAGTAGTACTTTAACTAGTAACAGAGTATATTTACAGAGTGGTATTAGTACTTTAACTAGTAACAGAGTATATTTACAGGGTGGTAGTAGTACTTTAACTAGTAACAGAGTATATTTACAGGGTGGTAGTAGTACTTTAACTAGTAACAGAGTATATTTACAGGGTGGTAGTAGTACTTTAACTAGTAACAGAGTATATTTACAGAGTGGTAGTAGTACTTTAACTAGTAACAGAGTATATTTACAGAGTGGTATTAGTACTTTAACTAGTAACAGAGTATATTTACAGGGTGGTAGTAGTACTTTAACTAGTAACAGAGTATATTTACAGGGTGGTAGTAGTACTTTAACTAGTAACAGAGTATATTTACAGAGTGGTATTAGTACTTTAACTAGTAACAGAGTATATTTACAGGGTGGTAGTAGTACTTTAACTAGTAACAGAGTATATTTACAGGGTGGTAGTAGTACTTTAACTAGTAACAGAGTATATTTACAGGGTGGTAGTAGTACTTTAACTAGTAACAGAGTATATTTACAGTGTGGTAGTAGTACTTTAACTAGTAACAGAGTATATTTACAGGGTGGTAGTAGTACTTTAACTAGTAACAGAGTATATTTACAGAGTGGTAGTAGTACTTTAACTAGTAACAGAGTATATTTACAGAGTGGTAGTAGTACTTTAACTAGTAACAGAGTATATTTACAGTGTGGTAGTAGTACTTTAACTAGTAACAGAGTATATTTACAGGGTGGTAGTAGTACTTTAACTAGTAACAGAGTATATTTACAGGGTGGTAGTAGTACTTTAACTAGTAACAGAGTATATTTACAGAGTGGTAGTAGTACTTTAACTAGTAACAGAGTATATTTACAGAGTGGTAGTAGTACTTTAACTAGTAACAGAGTATATTTACAGGGTGGTAGTAGTACTTTAACTAGTAACAGAGTATATTTACAGGGTGGTAGTAGTACTTTAACTAGTAACAGAGTATATTTACAGAGTGGTAGTAGTACTTTAACTAGTAACAGAGTATATTTACAGGGTGGTAGTAGTACTTTAACTAGTAACAGAGTATATTTACAGAGTGGTAGTAGTACTTTAACTAGTAACAGAGTATATTTACAGAGTGGTAGTAGTACTTTAACTAGTAACAGAGTATATTTACAGAGTGGTAGTAGTACTTTAACTAGTAACAGAGTATATTTACAGAGTGGTATTAGTACTTTAACTAGTAACAGAGTATATTTACAGAGTGGTAGTAGTACTTTAACTAGTAACAGAGTATATTTACAGAGTGGTAGTAGTACTTTAACTAGTAACAGAGTATATTTACAGAGTGGTATTAGTACTTTAACTAGTAACAGAGTATATTTACAGGGTGGTATTAGTACTTTAACTAGTAACAGAGTATATTTACAGAGTGGTAGTAGTACTTTAACTAGTAACAGAGTATATTTACAGGGTGGTAGTAGTACTTTAACTAGTAACAGAGTATATTTACAGGGTGGTAGTAGTACTTTAACTAGTAACAGAGTATATTTACAGAGTGGTAGTAGTACTTTAACTAGTAACAGAGTATATTTACAGAGTGGTATTAGTACTTTAACTAGTAACAGAGTATATTTACAGGGTGGTAGTAGTACTTTAACTAGTAACAGAGTATATTTACAGGGTGGTAGTAGTACTTTAACTAGTAACAGAGTATATTTACAGAGTGGTATTAGTACTTTAACTAGTAACAGAGTATATTTACAGGGTGGTAGTAGTACTTTAACTAGTAACAGAGTATATTTACAGGGTGGTAGTAGTACTTTAACTAGTAACAGAGTATATTTACAGGGTGGTAGTAGTACTTTAACTAGTAACAGAGTATATTTACAGAGTGGTAGTAGTACTTTAACTAGTAACAGAGTATATTTACAGAGTGGTATTAGTACTTTAACTAGTAACAGAGTATATTTACAGGGTGGTAGTAGTACTTTAACTAGTAACAGAGTATATTTACAGGGTGGTAGTAGTACTTTAACTAGTAACAGAGTATATTTACAGAGTGGTATTAGTACTTTAACTAGTAACAGAGTATATTTACAGGGTGGTAGTAGTACTTTAACTAGTAACAGAGTATATTTACAGGGTGGTAGTAGTACTTTAACTAGTAACAGAGTATATTTACAGGGTGGTAGTAGTACTTTAACTAGTAACAGAGTATATTTACAGAGTGGTATTAGTACTTTAACTAGTAACAGAGTATATTTACAGAGTGGTATTAGTACTTTAACTAGTAACAGAGTATATTTACAGTGTGGTAGTAGTACTTTAACTAGTAACAGAGTATATTTACAGGGTGGTAGTAGTACTTTAACTAGTAACAGAGTATATTTACAGAGTGGTATTAGTACTTTAACTAGTAACAGAGTATATTTACAGGGTGGTAGTAGTACTTTAACTAGTAACAGAGTATATTTACAGGGTGGTAGTAGTACTTTAACTAGTAACAGAGTATATTTACAGTGTGGTAGTAGTACTTTAACTAGTAACAGAGTATATTTACAGGGTGGTAGTAGTACTTTAACTAGTAACAGAGTATATTTACAGAGTGGTAGTAGTACTTTAACTAGTAACAGAGTATATTTACAGAGTGGTAGTAGTACTTTAACTAGTAACAGAGTATATTTACAGTGTGGTAGTAGTACTTTAACTAGTAACAGAGTATATTTACAGGGTGGTAGTAGTACTTTAACTAGTAACAGAGTATATTTACAGGGTGGTAGTAGTACTTTAACTAGTAACAGAGTATATTTACAGAGTGGTAGTAGTACTTTAACTAGTAACAGAGTATATTTACAGAGTGGTAGTAGTACTTTAACTAGTAACAGAGTATATTTACAGGGTGGTAGTAGTACTTTAACTAGTAACAGAGTATATTTACAGGGTGGTAGTAGTACTTTAACTAGTAACAGAGTATATTTACAGAGTGGTAGTAGTACTTTAACTAGTAACAGAGTATATTTACAGGGTGGTAGTAGTACTTTAACTAGTAACAGAGTATATTTACAGAGTGGTAGTAGTACTTTAACTAGTAACAGAGTATATTTACAGAGTGGTAGTAGTACTTTAACTAGTAACAGAGTATATTTACAGAGTGGTAGTAGTACTTTAACTAGTAACAGAGTATATTTACAGAGTGGTATTAGTACTTTAACTAGTAACAGAGTATATTTACAGAGTGGTAGTAGTACTTTAACTAGTAACAGAGTATATTTACAGAGTGGTAGTAGTACTTTAACTAGTAACAGAGTATATTTACAGAGTGGTATTAGTACTTTAACTAGTAACAGAGTATATTTACAGGGTGGTATTAGTACTTTAACTAGTAACAGAGTATATTTACAGAGTGGTAGTAGTACTTTAACTAGTAACAGAGTATATTTACAGGGTGGTAGTAGTACTTTAACTAGTAACAGAGTATATTTACAGGGTGGTAGTAGTACTTTAACTAGTAACAGAGTATATTTACAGAGTGGTAGTAGTACTTTAACTAGTAACAGAGTATATTTACAGAGTGGTATTAGTACTTTAACTAGTAACAGAGTATATTTACAGGGTGGTAGTAGTACTTTAACTAGTAACAGAGTATATTTACAGGGTGGTAGTAGTACTTTAACTAGTAACAGAGTATATTTACAGAGTGGTATTAGTACTTTAACTAGTAACAGAGTATATTTACAGGGTGGTAGTAGTACTTTAACTAGTAACAGAGTATATTTACAGGGTGGTAGTAGTACTTTAACTAGTAACAGAGTATATTTACAGGGTGGTAGTAGTACTTTAACTAGTAACAGAGTATATTTACAGAGTGGTAGTAGTACTTTAACTAGTAACAGAGTATATTTACAGAGTGGTATTAGTACTTTAACTAGTAACAGAGTATATTTACAGGGTGGTAGTAGTACTTTAACTAGTAACAGAGTATATTTACAGGGTGGTAGTAGTACTTTAACTAGTAACAGAGTATATTTACAGAGTGGTATTAGTACTTTAACTAGTAACAGAGTATATTTACAGGGTGGTAGTAGTACTTTAACTAGTAACAGAGTATATTTACAGGGTGGTAGTAGTACTTTAACTAGTAACAGAGTATATTTACAGGGTGGTAGTAGTACTTTAACTAGTAACAGAGTATATTTACAGAGTGGTATTAGTACTTTAACTAGTAACAGAGTATATTTACAGAGTGGTATTAGTACTTTAACTAGTAACAGAGTATATTTACAGGGTGGTAGTAGTACTTTAACTAGTAACAGAGTATATTTACAGGGTGGTAGTAGTACTTTAACTAGTAACAGAGTATATTTACAGAGTGGTATTAGTACTTTAACTAGTAACAGAGTATATTTACAGGGTGGTAGTAGTACTTTAACTAGTAACAGAGTATATTTACAGGGTGGTAGTAGTACTTTAACTTCAGTAACTGAAGTGTTGTGTTTATGTTTTGGTTGATGGGCGGAGGTCCGTGGGAGGGGGGCGGTCTGTAGGGGGGGGGGGGTGACGGGTCACTTCCTGCTGGAGAGACAATAAAAGAGACGAATCAGAGTGAGACCCAGTCAGAACCTGCTGGACCGACCCGGACCTGATCCAGACCATCAGAACTGATCCGGACCATCAGAACTGATCCAGACCATCAGAACCGATCCGGACCATCAGAACTGAACTGATCCAGACCATCAGAACCGATCCAGACCATCAGAACTGAACTGATCCAGACCATCAGAACTGATCCAGACCATCAGAACTGATCCGGACCATCAGAACTGAACTGATCCAGACCATCAGAACCGACCCACTTGGAGCAGTCAGCTGAGTATCTGTCCAGGATGTGGGTGTTTCTGATGATGGTGTGTCTGCTGGACCAGAACCAGGCTACACCGGTAGGTATTGATCTGCTGATCAGCTGATCGGTGGAGAGGTGTGAGCGATCAATGATGACATGTGTATGTGTGTTGTACAGTTACCACGGCAACAGGGCAGCCTCCAGCCCGTCCTCCAACAACTGGACCAGACAACAGTGAGTACACTACATTAGTACTGTAGTAGTGGTACAAGTGGTACTAGTAGTACTAGTAGTAGTACTAGTGGTACTAGTAGTAATAGTAGTACTAGTAGTAGTACTAGTGGTACTAGTAGTAGTAGTAGTACTAGTGGTACTAGTAGTAGTAGTAGTAGTACTAGTGGTACTAGACATGTGTTTAGTATTACCCACCCTTTCATATAATAAAATAATATTTATTTATTATTTAATGAATAATATGAATATTTGATTTATTTATATTAAATAAATCAAACTGAATAAGAAGTATTTTCAGTGAAATGTACTTGAAGTACTAGAAGTATTTAGTAACCTGTAAAGCTGTGACTCACCTGTAGTCCTCCTGCACAGGTGAGCTCACCTGTATTGCTCCTGTAAAGCTGTGACTCACCTGTAGTGCTCCTGCACAGGTGAGCTCACCTGTAGTGCTCCTGCACAGGTGAGCTCAGGCTCCCTCCCTCTCCTGTCGTACTGATGAGACAGTAGGGAGTCCTCAGTAGCAGGTACAGGTGAGAGGATGATCTGTCCTCTCTGTGTCTGCAGCCTTCTTCCATCTATGATGACGGCCAGCAGAGAACATCCTCCTCCTCCTCCTCCTCCTCCTCCTCCTCCTCCTCTTCATCTTCATCATCAGTTTCCTCCGAGTCGAGCCAGAGTTCAGAGGTCAGAGGTCACCTGAGTTACACAGTTCTCACCAGAACATGACAACACATACTGTTAGAGGACATTTATCCTAAAGTCTAGTCAGCAGCTCGCGACCAATCAGAGCGTCTCTTTGTCCTCGGCGGTGACGTCACTCCAGTTCAGCAGGTGACGGGTTCGTTCTGTCACCTGCTGAACTTCTACCGCGTTCCTCTCTGCAGACTGACGTTCCGTCTTTAACACACAACGTCTGGTTAAAGGAACCCTTACTCTCTAATTCTGCTCTCGTATGAAGAAGCCCAGTGAATCACCTGACAGCTGATCAGTCTAAAAACTCCTCTGACTTCCTCATTCACTTCAACGACGGAGTCACAGCAGCATCTAGTGGTCGCTAGAGGAGCTGCAGCTGATTGGTCACATGGTAAAAGACCTGATGACATCATAGAACTGACTCTGATTGGTTGGTTTCACAGGAGCCTCAAAAACAGCTGAGTGAAGGACAGAACCTGGAGAACACGGTACCACACACACACACACACACACACACACACACACACTGTTACATGTGATGTGTGATGTCATTGTGTGTCTATGATGTCATATCCTGCAGGCTGTGGAGCAGGTGGACTCGTCCCAGGAGGTGAGCTGTCAATCAAACCTGATCAATCTAATCAATCAGGTGACTGCAGCTTAAGTGACGGTGTGTGTGTGTGTGTGTGCGTGTGCGTGTGCGTGTGCGTGTGCATGTGTCAGAGCTTGGAGCTCCTCCCGTCTCCTAGCAACAGCACCAGTCTGTGGCTCAATGAACTGGTTTCACTGGGAGAAGTAGACACAGGAGACGCCAGCGCGGCGAGCAGAGAGCGCCGAAACCAGGTGAGGTCATACGTGTGACATCACAACAACACGTCACATGACATCACAACACGTGTCACATTGTTTCCTCTGACCCCCCCGCTCCCCCTCCCTCAGGCACTGGTGTCAACCTTTCACCACCTCCTGAGTCCACGGCGACTCGGCGGACGGGGACTCGTAGCTGTCGCCGAGGGAGGCGTGGCCATCGGAGAGGGAGGTGTGGCCATCGGAGAGGAGATCGACAGCGAGTTTCCCGGACTGCTGGACGACAGCACGGAGACGGCAGACGCCGGGCTGACCTTCGACCACGCCCACCACCACGGCTACCATGGAAACGAGGCGGGGCTAGAGCTGGGGCTGTGACCGAGGCCACGCCCCCCCTGTCCTGTTGACAGCTATCAATCAGTAATCAATCAATTATCTGATTTATAATCGCTTTACTAATCATATCGATCATGTTTATCACCTGTCAGCTCGTTAAGAATAATCGATAATTAACGATCAATAAAAACTCATCTATTATTCATAACGATCAATAAAACTCATCTATTATTCATAACGATCAATAAAAACTAATCTATTATTCATAACGATCAATAAAAACTCATCTATTATTCATAACGATCAATAAAAAGTCATCTATTATTCATAACGATCAATAAAACTCATCTATTATTCAAAACGATCAATAAAAACTCATCTATTATTCATAACGATCAATAAAACTCATCTATTATTCATAACGATCAATAAAAACTCATCTATTATTCATAACGATCAATAAAAACTCATATTAAACTGGTTTAATATGCCGAAACTAGAAATGATTGATTACCAAACGTTACCACGGCGACACCATGTGGCCACTAAACCAACGGCTCCCAGGATTAATTACCAAAAGTTATTCCTCATTTTTCGTCAACTTCCACCCCGGTCTTTTCAAAATAAAACTACCTGTGTAGCTTCAGGAAGAGACGGCGGTTTGGGTTAAAATAACTTGGATGTTACGTGACAAATAAATAAATCAACTTCTTGCCTCACACGGGGCACCATAGTGGACTACATCCACCCCGACCTCCTCTCTAGGCGCCGTTCGTCGTTCTTTATACTTCCTGGTTCACGGTTACGTGGATTACATCCTATTTAACTTAGCTGGGTATATATAGGATATAGGATATAGGATAGACTGTATATGAACTACAGTGTGTTACTGTTAGTAAGTTTAGCGACCAACAGCCTGAATAAACGTCCTGGAAACTATCTAAATAAAATCTGAATGTTTTCGCTGTGTATCTCCGACACGTTTCATCTGATCATGTTTGTTTTTCTGTGATTGGTTGAAGTCTTTAACTCTTAATATTATTATTATTATTATTATATATATATATATTATTACTATCTTAACTGCTCTGATTCAGGAAGCTGTAATAAGATCTCAAGATTCTAATATTTCTCAGATGATGTTTGATGTTAACAGGAAACGCTGAGCTGTAATAACGTTACTGTATATTCATTATTATTATTACGTGTGTCTTCTGTTCAATCCGATGTTTGTCAATAAACATTCTATAAACAGAATTATTGTCGCCATCTTATGTTATAGATTCTGTGGTTTCATTATAGATTTAACACCGACAGTAAAGTCTACAGTAGTAGTATTATATGTAGTATTACTCACTCATTTAGAAGTGATTTATAATTTATAATTATGTGATATGATTTATAGATTAATGTGAGGGTGTAGTAACTGCTGCTGTCACGGGGGGGGGTAGTCTGAATGACGGAGCTTTATTGTGAAAGGGTTATTAAAATAGAGTCTTTTATTTGTTTAAAAACACGTCATTGGTCAGCAGGTCTGGTTGTGTTTGGTGATTTAAAGGTTAAATGTTATCTCTAAAGCTGTCTTTATTTATTATATAAACAGTATATATATATACTGTATATATATATACAGTATATATATATATATAGTATATATGTGTGTTTTAATCGTATATTTCTGGTCAGGAAGCATCAAAGCTGCGTCCTTAAAGACAACGAGAGGAAGGTAAAGTGATGAATCAGCTTTAATCAACACATAAAGTCTCTATTCAGACAATCACCTGACGTTCCACTTCCTGTCAGACGTGTCACTTCCTGTCAGACGTGTCACTTCCTGTCAGCGTCCAGGCAGGTCACACGGGGTGAGGACAATCACCCACAATCCTTTGCTTGAGCCTGTGTGAACCAATCACATTCACAGAGATCCCTGTGGTCCAATCAGAGTTTATTCTCCTCTGTGATGTCATCCAGCCAATCAGCAGCCGGCTCACCAAGTCAAATATATAAAAGAACCAATCAGCTTCCTCCTCTCCGTCGGTAAGCCACAGTCCAGGGCCGTTACCGTGGAGACGGACACCTTGCTTCCTGCCCTGGTGACATCACTTCCGGTGGGCAGGGCCTTTGTGGAACAGGTAGATCGGCCGCTGGTTACCTGGAAACACACACGGGCTGTCATCAGGACGAGCCAATCAGATCACTCAGAGAGAGAGTACCTGTGTGTGTACCTGTGAGTACCTGTGTGTGTACCTGTGAGTACCTATGTTTGTACCTGTGAGTACCTGTTTGTGTACCTGTGAGTACCTGTGTGTGTACCTGTGAGTACCTATGTGTGTACCTGTGAGTACCTGTGTGTGTACCTGTGAGTACCTATGTGTGTACCTGTGAGTACCTGTTTGTGTACCTGTGTGTGTACCTGTAAGTACCTATGTGTGTACCTGTGAGTACCTGTTTGTGTACCTATGTGTGTACCTGTTTGTGTACCTGTGTTTGTACCTGTGAGTACCTGTTTGTGTACCTGTGAGTGTACCTGTGAGTACCTGTGAGTACCTGTGTGTGTACCTGTGAGTACCTATGTGTGTACCTGTGAGTCCCTGTGTGTACCTGTGTGTACCTGTGAGTACCTGTGTGTGTACTGTGAGAGTACGTGTGTGTGTACCTGTGAGTACCTGTTTGTGTACCTGTGAGTACCTGTTTATGTACCTGTGAGTACCTGTGAGTACCTGTTTGTGTACCTGTGAGTACCTGTTTATGTACCTGTGAGTACCTGTGTGTGTACCGGTTTGTGTACCTGTGAGTACCTGTGTGTGTACCTGCATGTACCTGTGTGTGTACCTGTGAGTACCTGTGTGTGTACCTGTGTGTGTGTATCTGTGTTTACCTGTGTGTATACCTGTGTGTACCTGTGTGTGTACCTGTATGTGTACCTGTGTGTGTGTACCTGTATGTGTACCTGTGTGTGTGTACCTGTATGTGTACCTCTGTGTACCTGTGTGTACCTGTGAGTGTACCTGTGTGTGTATCTGTTTACCTGTGTGTATACCTGTGAGTAACTGTGTGTGTACCTGTGTGAATACCTGTGTGTGTGTACCTGTGAGTACCTGTGTGTGTACCTGTGTGTGTACCTGTGAGTACCTTTGTGTGCACCTGTGTGAATACCTGTGTGTGTGTGTGTGTGTACCTTTGTGTGTACCTCTGTGTACCTGTGTGTACCTTTGTGTGTACCTGTGTGAGTGATGAGTCTGTAGGAGGTGAATCCTACGCTGTCAGTCAGGTAACAGGTGAACTGTTCAGGTCTCAGTCTGATACTCCTCAAGGTACGACCCCACGTCTCCTGGAAAACAACAACAACAACAACTCTCATTATATCCTGTACATGCATATGTATGTATATAAATCTATATAGTGTATATATATTACCGAGGCCCTCTTGCTGTGGCCGTAGCTGCTCCACGGTTGTGGCTCCAGGATGAATAATCCGCCTGGCGACAGGCTCTGATAGGCTCGTCTGAACAGCGTGACCACGCCCCCGTCACCTGACTGCAGCTGCACCCACTTGGTCACGCCCAGACACACGATGACATCATACTGACCGCGCCCGGGCCACGCCTCCCGCCCTGACACGTAGTCACCCTGTGGGAGGAGTCACAGCTGTGATGTCAGCAGGGACATGATGAGGTCAGAGGTCAGAGGTCAGAGGTCAGAGGCTGTCAGGTGTGAGAGACTCACCTGAATGAAGGTGATGTTGGCGGGGAACCTGGAGGAGGAGGAGGGTGATGGGAGGAGGAGAGGAGGAGCAGAGAGAGGACCTCGACTCACCCTGAACGACAGAGGGAGGGAGAGGAGAGACAGAGCCTGCTGGAACTCCTCCATCACCTCCTCCTCCTCCTCCTTCTTCTTCCTCTCCTCCTTCCTCTCCTCCCCCTCTCCTCCCCCTCTCTCCCTCTTCCTTGGAGAAGAGGAGGAGCGTCCCGGCGTTCCTCTCCTCCTCCTCCTCCTCCTCTCCTCCACCACCAGGTCATGTGACAGGAAGTGCCTGACGTTCTGCTTGGCGGCGTGGACCAGTCTCTGGTCTAGCTCCACCCCCAGGATGTGGGCGGGGACAAACCTGCGGGCGACGGCCAGCGTCAGGTGACCGGCGCCACAGCCCACGTCCAGCACCTTCTTGTCTCTGAACCAATCGGCTTCCAGGAGGCGGAGCCGCGGGTCCTCCTCCGCCCCGACGCGCCCCTCCCATCCGTCACCGTAGAAACCGTGGTAACCATAGTAACAGCTGTGGTTGCCGTACCGGTAGCGGTGCTTGTCCTTCTTCCTCTCCGGTGGCTGAGCAGAGCCGGGCTGAGGTCCTCCACACCTGCGGCACAGAGGTCATGTGATCAGGCAGCCAATCAGGTTACAAGGTTATAATTCACTGCAGGTGTAACACTCACCTGCCGGCTTTAGCCCCGCCCACCAGCGGCGTGTGGAATCTGGTTGGCTGAGCTGCGGTTGCCGTGGTGTTGGTGTTTGCAGAGCAATCCGCCGTCTTGGTCGAGGTGGTGCGGCGCCGTCTCCGTTGGCGACCGTCGCCCTGGTTACCGGGCTTGTGGGCGCGGCCCGGCGGAGGGTGGCTGTGTCTCCTGGGGAGGATTGGGGGCGGGGCTACGTCGTCCCGACAGGTGATGGCGGTGTTGAGTTCGCAGGGGAGAGGAGACGCTGAGACGCTGCTCTCTCCGGTCAACAGAGGAACTACACACAACACAACCAACAGCTCCTTAACACACTGCAGCCTCCACCAGGTGAGCACATCCAGGTGTGTCTGACTCACCTGTCGGTCCAGCTGTGGAGGGAAACAGTCGAGCAGGTAGCACCTCCCTCTCTGCTGCTGCTGCTGCTGCTGCTGCTCCTCCTCCTCCTCCTCCTCCTCCTCCTCCTCCTCCTCCTCCTCCTCCGTGGTGTCTGGTCCGGTGTCTCCTCCGGGACTTCAGGGGGGACAACAGGACTCCCCCCCCCCCCTTCCCGTCCCTGCCCCCTCCCTTCAGGTTCAGGGGGTCGGTGATGTCACGGGGAACCAGGATCTCTACGGGGTCTCCGCCCCGCGATGGCAGGGGGGAGCACTTTGGTGTCTCCTGATTGGTCGCCCTGCAGAGGAAAGAGTTTAATGTTCATGTTCGATGAATCCATCGATCGTTTAATCGACTGAAGTCTAACCTGTCGACTAAAGGTCTCACCTGTCGTCTTACCTGTCGACTAAAGGTCTCACCTGTCGTCTTACCTGTCGACTAAAGGTCTCACCTGTCGTCTTACCTGTCGACTAAACGTCTCACCTGTCGTCTTACCTGACGACTAAACGTCTCACCTGTCGACTAAACGTCTCACCTGTCGTCTTATCCGTCGACTAAACGTCTCACCTGTCGACTAAACGTCTCACCTGTCGTCTTACCCGTCGACTAAACATCTCACCTGTCGTCTTACCTGTCGACTAAAGGTCTTACTTGTCGACTAAAGGTCTCACCTGTTGTCTTACCTGTCGACTAAACGCCTCACCTGTCGTCTTACCTGTTGACCAAAGGTCTTACCTGTCGACTAAAGGTCTCACCTGTCGTCTTACCTGTCGACTAAACGCCTCACCTGTCGACTAAAGGTCTTACCTGTCTACTAAAGATCTCACCTGTTGACTAAACGTCTCACCTGTCGACTAAACGTCTCACCTGTCGACTAAAGGTCTCACCTGTCGTCTTACCTGTCGACTAAACGCCTCACCTGTCGACTAAAGGTCTTACCTGTCGACTAAAGGTCTCACCTGTTGACTAAACGTCTCACCTGTCGACTAAAGGTCTTACCTGTCT
>CAKAKS010000016.1:250159-260129 GCA_916700875.1 Sebastes aleutianus | reverse complement strand
AGAGCTGGAGGGCTTTTACTGTGAAGGAGCTATAGGGCTTTTACTTTGAAGGAGCTATAGGGCTTTTACTGTGAAGGAGCTATAGGGCTTTTACTGTGAAGGAGCTATAGGGCTTTTACTGTGAAGGAGCTGGAGGGCTTTTACTGTGAAGGGCTGAAGGACTTTTACTGTGAAGGAGCTATAGGACTTTTACTGTGAAGGAGCTGTAGGGCTTTTAATGTGAAGGAGCTGGAGGGCTTTTACTGTGAAGGAGCTGTAGGACTTTTACTGTGAAGGAGCTGGAGGACTTTTACTGTGAAGGAGCTGGAGAGCTTTTATTGTGAAGGAACTGGAGGGCTTTTACTGTGAAGAGCTGGAGGGCTTTTACTGTGAAGGAGCTATAGGGCTTTTACTTTGAAGGAGCTATAGGGCTTTTACTGTGAAGGAGCTGGAGGGCTTTTACTGTGAAGGAGCTGGAGGGCTTTTACTGTCAAGGAGCTGGGGGACTTTTACTGTGAAGGAGCTGGAGGGGTTTTACTGTGAAGGAGCTGGAGGGGTTTTACTGTGAAGGAGCTGGAGGGCTATTACTGTGAAGGAGCTGGGGGACTTTTACTGTGAAGGAACTGGAGAGCTTTTACTGTGAAGGAACTGGAGGGCTTTTATTGTGAAGGAGCTGGAGGGCTTTTACTGTGAAGGAGCTGTAGGGCTTTTACTGTGAAGGAGCTGGGGGACTTTTACTGTGAAGGAGCTGGAGGGGTTTTACTGTCAAGGAGCTGGGGGACTTTTACTGTGCAGGAGCTGGAGGGGTTTTACTGTGAAGGAACTGGAGGGCTTTTATTGTGAAGGAGCTGGAGGGCTTTTACTGTGAAGGAGCTGTAGGGCTTTTACTGTGAAGGAGCTGGGGGACTTTTACTGTGAAGGAGCTGGAGGGGTTTTACTGTGAAGGAGCTGGAGGGCTTTTACTGTCAAGGAGCTGGAGGGCTTTTACTGTCAAGGAGCTGGGGGACTTTTACTGTGAAGGAGCTGGAGGGCCTTTACTGTGAAGGAGCTGGAGGGCTTTTACTGTGAAGGAGCTGGAGGGCTTTTACTGTGAAGGAGCTGGAGGGCCTTTACTGTGAAGGAGCTGGAGGGCCTTTACTGTGAAGGAGCTGGAGGGCTTTTACTGTCAAGGAGCTGGAGGGGTTTTACTGTGAAGGAGCTGGAGGGCTTTTACTGTGAAGGAGCTGGAGGGCCTTTACTGTAAAGGAGCTGGAGGGCTTTTACTGTGAAGGAGCTGGGGGACTTTTACTGTCAAGGAGCTGGAGAGCTTTTACTGTGAAGGAACTGGAGGGCTTTTATTGTGAAGGAGCTGGAGGGCTTTTACTGTGAAGGAGCTGTAGGGCTTTTACTGTGAAGGAGCTGGGGGACTTTTACTGTCAAGGAGCTGGGGGACTTTTACTGTGAAGGAGCTGGGGGACTTTTACTGTCAAGGAGCTGGAGGGGTTTTACTGTGAAGGAGCTGGAGGGCTTTTACTGTGAAGGAGCTGTAGGGCTTTTACTGTGAAGGAGCTGGGGGACTTTTACTGTGAAGGAGCTGGGGGACTTTTACTGTGAAGGAGCTGGGGGACTTTTACTGTCAAGGAGCTGGGGGACTTTTACTGTGAAGGAGCTGGAGGGCTTTTACTGTGAAGGAGCTGGGGGACTTTTACTGTGAAGGAGCTGGGGGACTTTTACTGTCAAGGAGCTGGGGGACTTTTACTGTCAAGGAGCTGGAGGGGTTTTACTGTGAAGGAGCTGGAGGGCTTTTACTGTCAAGGAGCTGGAGGGCTTTTACTGTGAAGGAGCTGGAGGGCTTTTACTGTGAAGGAGCTGGAGGGCCTTTACTGTGAAGGAGCTGGAGGGCTTTTACTGTGAAGGAGCTGGAGGACCTTTACTGTGAAGGAGCTGGAGGGCTTTTACTGTCAAGGAGCTGGGGGACTTTTACTGTCAAGGAGCTGGGGGACTTTTACTGTCAAGGAGCTGGGGGACTTTTACTGTGAAGGAGCTGGGGGACTTTTACTGTCAAGGAGCTGGAGGGGTTTTACTGTGAAGGAGCTGGAGGGCTTTTACTGTCAAGGAGCTGGAGGGCTTTTACTGTGAAGGAGCTGGAGGGCTTTTACTGTGAAGGAGCTGGAGGGCCTTTACTGTGAAGGAGCTGGAGGGCTTTTACTGTGAAGGAGCTGGAGGACCTTTACTGTGAAGGAGCTGGAGGGCTTTTACTGTCAAGGAGCTGGGGGACTTTTACTGTCAAGGAGCTGGGGGACTTTTACTGTCAAGGAGCTGGGGGACTTTTACTGTGAAGGAGCTGGGGGACTTTTACTGTCAAGGAGCTGGGGGACTTTTACTGTGAAGGAGCTGGGGGACTTTTACTGTCAAGGAGCTGGGGGACTTTTACTGTCAAGGAGCTGGGGGACTTTTACTGTGAAGGAGCTGGAGGGCTTTTACTGTCAAGGAGCTGGAGGGGTTTTACTGTGAAGGAGCTGGAGGGCTTTTACTGTCAAGGAGCTGGGGGACTTTTACTGTCAAGGAGCTGGAGGGCTTTTACTGTGAAGGAGCTGGAGTTAATCAGACTGAACTGAATTAGAAGATGATTCTACTTTAAGCAGCTGTGAATGATGACATCATAGAGTTGTAGTGATGTCATCTTGAACACTAGATGGCAGACACTGGTTGGAAAACTCTCCCTTGTGGTGCGTTCAAGGTAGTTAGGAGATTTAAGAGTTGACTGCTGAAGGAAATAAACACGTTCACGTCATCCTGTCTGTCAGTCTTCAGGAGGAGACTTTCTGACTTTCTGACATCATCAAAGAGTCCCTGAACGCACCGCCGAGACGCTTTAAGATATTCTCCTTCATCATGTGAAGAACAGCGAGTTCTACAGAGGACCGAAGCTGACAAAGTCACTAATGAATAAAATTGAAATAAATATTCTCATAAAAACAAAAAAAAGAATCGGAAAGTAAATAAATAAATAAATACAATTAAAATTAAATAAAAAGGTAAATAAATATATAAAGTGAAAATTAAATAGGAAAGTAAATAAATTAATGAATTAATAAATAAATAAAATAAAGTGAAAATTAAATAGGAAAGTAGATGAATTAATTAATTAAGTAATTAATTAATTAATAAAGTGAAAATTAAAGAAAAGTAAATACATAAAGTAAAAATTAAATAATAAAGTAAATAAATAAAGTGAAAATTAAACAAGAAAGTAAATAAATAAATAAAGTGAAAATTAAATAAGAAAGTAAATAAATAAATTGAAAATGAAATAGGAAAAGTAAATAAATAAATAAATAAATAGGGGAATAAATACAAAGAAATATCTATTTATGTCACATTTTTATGAATTAATTAATGTCTACATTTATGTTTTGTACATTTAATGGCATATTAATTCATGAACCAATATATTATTTATGGAGTCATTTATTTATCCTCCAGAATATAATAATATCTATTTTCTATAGAAATGAAGTGGAACCAGAGCAGAGTGAAGCTGCTGGTTCATGTAATAATGATGAAGATGATGATGATGAAGACGTCCTCTCCCCCTCCTGTGTGCAGGCGTCTCTGGGTAAGACCCGGTCCAGAGGCATGCCGGTTCCGGGTCCAGACTTCACTTATGGAACCAGCAGCAGCCAGCTCAGAGACGGAGGCGTGTCCGAGGGTAAGCCCCGCCCACTGCAAACAACAACCACAACAACAACAACAACAAAGACCGTCAACACACTGGACATTAGCATGTAGCATGTAGCATTAGCATTAGCATTAGCATTGAACACATCCACTCACTTTCAGTTTAAATAATGAACTCCGGTTACCAGCAGCAGATCGGAGGTCTGGACCAGGAAGCAGGATTAGAGGTTAGCGAGGTAACTTCAGGGTTAACCCTTCAGGGTTCTCCGTCCTACGAAGGTGGATCATTTCTTACCAGGTAGATCACCATGGTAACTGATGCTGGGTAGATCACCATGGTAACTGATGCTGGGTAGATCACCGTGGTAACTGATGCTGGGTAGATCACCATGGTAACTGATGCTGAACAGCTGACCTGGTCCGGAGCAGGTTATGTTCCAGATCAGAGATCAGCTCGTATAACAGCACCTCCTACTGACCAATCAGAGCTCAGTGCGTTGATCGTATTATTACACACATATGAAGAAGTTCTTCCTGCATCTGGCAGCTTCTGGCAGACTGTTACTGTTAGTCTGATTAAGAGTTTAACTTCTTCATATCTGTCTAATATAGTCCATGTCTGTGATTGGTCAGTAGACTGGTCCATGTCTGTGATTGGTCAGTAGACTGGTCCATGTCTGTGATTGGTCAGTAGACTGGTCCATGTCTGTGATTGGTCAGTAGACTAGTCCATGTCTGTGATTGGTCAGTAGACTGGTCCATGTCTGTGATTGGTCAGTAGACTAGTCCATGTCTGTGATTGGTCAGTAGACTAATCCATGTCTGTGATTGGTCAGTAGACTGGTCCATGTCTGTGATTGGTCAGTAGACTAGTCCATGTCTGTGATTGGTCAGTAGACTAGTCCATGTCTGTGATTGGTCAGTAGACTGGTCCATGTCTGTGATTGGTCAGTAGACTAGTCCATGTCTGTGATTGGTCAGTAGACTAATCCATGTCTGTGATTGGTCTGTGGACTAATCCATGTCTGTGATTGGTCTGTGGACTAGTCCATGTCTGTGATTGGTCAGTAGACTAGTCCATGTCTGTGATTGGTCTGTAGACTAGTCCATGTCTGTGATTGGTCAGTAGACTAGTCCATGTCTGTGATTGGTCAGTAGACTAGTCCATGTCTGTGATTGGTCAGTAGACTCAGTAGAGAAACTCTGGGTTGATTTACTGAGTTGATAACCAGCTTCATAGGACCTCTTAGTGAGATCTCTGTTGTTAGAGTTAGTGAAGCCAGATAACCAGAAGATACCCTGGAGATGATGAAGATACCCTGGTATGATGCAGATACCCTGGAGATGATGCAGATACCCTGGTATGAAGGAGATACCCTGGGGATGACGAAGATACCCTGGGTATGACGGAGATACCCTGGGTATGACGGAGATACCCTGGGTATGATGAAGATACCCTGGAGATGACGGAGATACCCTGGGTATGACGAAGATACCCTGGAGATGATGAAGATACCCTGGTATGATGAAGATACCCTGGGTATGATGAAGATACCCTGGAGATGATGAAGATACCCTGGTATGATAAAGATACCCTGGGTATGATGAAGATACCCTGGAGATGATGAAAATACCCTGGAGATGATGAAGATACCCTGGTATGATGAAGATACCCTGGGTATGATAAAGATACCCTGGGTATGATGAAGATACCCTGGAGATGATGAAGATACCCTGGTATGATGAAGATACCCTGGAGATGATGAAGATACCCTGGTATGATGAAGATACCCTGGTATGATGAAGATACCCTGGAGATGATGAAGATACCCTGGTATGGTGAAGATACCCTGGAGATGATGAAGATACCCTGGAGATGATGAAGATACCCTGGTATGATGAAGATACCCTGGAGATGATGAAGATACCCTGGAGATGATGAAGATACCCTGGTATGATGAAGATACCCTGGGTATGATGAAGATACCCTGGAGATGACGAAGATACCCTGGGTATGATGAAGATACCCTGGAGATGACGAAGATACCCTGGAGATGACGAAGATACCCTGGAGATGACGAAGATACCCTGGAGATGACGGAGATACCCTGGGTATGACGAAGATACCCTGGTATGATGAAGATACCCTGGAGATGATGAAGATACCCTGGTATGATGAAGATACCCTGGAGATGATGAAGATACCCTGGTATGATGAAGATACCCTGGAGATGATGAAGATACCCTGGAGATGATGAAGATACCCTGGTATGATGAAGATACCCTGGTATGATGAAGATACCCTGGAGATGATGAAGATACCCTGGTATGATGAAGATACCCTGGGTATGATGAAGATACCCTGGAGATGATGAAGATACCCTGGTATGATGAAGATACCCTGGTATGATGAAGATACCCTGGAGATGATGAAGATACCCTGGTATGATGAAGATACCCTGGGTATGATGAAGATACCCTGGAGATGATGAAGATACCCTGGTATGATGAAGATACCCTGGAGATGATGAAGATACCCTGGAGATGATGAAGATACCCTGGTATGATGAAGATACCCTGGTATGATGAAGATACCCTGGAGATGATGAAGATACCCTGGTATGATGAAGATACCCTGGTATGATGAAGATACCCTGGAAATGATGAAGATACCCTGGAGATGATGAAGATACCCTGGAGATGATGAACCCTGGTATGATGAAGATACCCTGGAGATGATGAAGATACCCTGGAGATGATGAAGATACCCTGGTATGATGAAGATACCCTGGAAATGATGAAGATACCCTGGTATGATGAAGATACCCTGGAGATGATGAAGATACCCTGGTATGATGAAGATACCCTGGAGATGATGAAGATACCCTGGAGATGATGAACCCTGGTATGATGAAGATACCCTGGAGATGATGAAGATACCCTGGAGATGATGAAGATACCCTGGTATGATGGAGATACCCTGGTATGATGAAGATACCCTGGGTATGACGGAGATACCCTGGAGATGATGAAGATACCCTGGTATGATGGAGATACCCTGGTATGATGAAGATACCCTGGGTATGATGGAGATACCCTGGGTATGACGGAGATACCCTGGGTATGATGAAGATACCCTGATATGATGAAGATACCCTGGAGATGATGAAGATACCCTGGTATGATGAAGATACCCTGGAGATGATGAAGATACCCTGGTATGATGAAGATACCCTGGAGATGATGAAGATACCCTGGTATGATGAAGATACCCTGGAGATGATGAAGATACCCTGGAGATGATGAAGATACCCTGGAGATGATGAAGATACCCTGAAGATGATGAAGATACCCTGGAGATGATGAAGATACCCTGGAGATGATGAAGATACCCTGAAGATGATGAAGATACCCTGGAGATGATGAAGATACCCTGGAGATGATGAAGATACCCTGGAGATGATGAAGATACCCTGGTATGATGAAGATACCCTGGAGATGATGAAGATACCCTGGTATGATGAAGATACCCTGGAGATGATGAAGATACCCTGGTATGATGAAGATACCCTGGAGATGATGAAGATACCCTGGTATGATGAAGATACCCTGGGTTGAGGGCTGCTCTCTGGATTATTTCTGTTGTTCCACCAAACACTGGTTTAGTAACTTTCTACTGAGTTGATTTGATGAAGTGATGAAGTGATGATATATTCAGTGTGAATGGAGCCGCTGGAGGACTGATGAGAGGTTTAGCAGCTGTCACACTGGGTTTACATGAAGGAAACATGCCTTCAGGCAACAGTCACTGCTGTCACACACACACACACACACACACACACACACACACACACACACACACACACACACACACACACACACACACACACACACACACACACACACACACACACACCTTTGTGAGGACATTTCAGACTTGACAGAAATTTCAGGAAACCTATTGTTCTGTAAAGATGGTTATTATTACAATTATTATTATTATAATTATTATTATAATTATAATTATAATTATAATTATTATTAATTATTAATTATTAATTATTAACAATAATAATAATTATAATTAATTATTATTAATTATTAATTATTAACAATAATAATTATTATAATTAATTATTATTAATTATTATTATTAACAATAATTAATAATAATAATAATAATTATTATTATTATTATTTATAGGGATGCACCGTTTTATTTCAGACCGAGTATCAGTACTTACATTTGGCTACTCTCCGATACCGAGTACCGATACGAGTACTTCTCTGTGTCTAAAGAGCCTCGTTAACAGCCAGCTGGAGGGTGTGAGGACACACGGCAGGCTGGGGAGTCCTGCATGCGAGGCGGTGCGCTGCCACCGGCTCTAGGTCGGCTTCGAAAGGCTCGGGGTGAAAGTGGCTCCCGGGGCTGTGGACAAAGGGCTCGCTGCATCCTCTCTCCACACCGGGACGGGACGGGGCTCCCTGCTCCCGCCGCGATGTCGGTAACCCACCCGACCCGTCTTGAAACACGGACCAGGGAGTCTAACGCACGCGCGAGTCAGAGGGTGAAAGCAAAACCCCGTGGAGCAATGAAAGTGAGGGCTCCTAGTACCATCTGAGAGGTCTGGTTCTGGTGTCAGAGAGTTCTGGTCTCAGAGAGTTCTGGTCTCAGAGAGTCTGGTCTCAGAGAGTCCAGTACCTGCTGGGTGTTGTAGTTTCTGAGTGTTGTCCCCGTGTCTCAGGTGTGTCCAGTTGGCGGGTTCCGTCCAGCCGTCCTCGTCCACCGGTCGCTCCGGACTTCGTGTCTTTGAACCGAGATGCGGTGAAGTCCGGTCTGGTGACGTCCAAAGAGCTGAATCAGTACCGGGCTCAGAGGGGCGGGACCAGGATCCAGAGACCCGCCCCCAACCGAAGAGAGGACGGGGACTCACGACACCCGGCGGTGGCCGACATCACGTATGGAGTCACAACCAGGTCAGAACCCCCCCGAGCTGATTATTGATGATTGATTATTGATTATTGATTATTGATATTGATTATTGATTGATGGTGACTGACGTACCGATGGATGTGTCCAGCAGGCCGTCGTCTCCTCTGTCAGACCTCCTGTCTCATCAGTACGCTCGCCGTTGGACGGAACTCCACCTGAACAGGAAACGGACCAACCAACAGCTGCAGAGGGTGAGAGCTCTCAGTCACCGTCCATGGTCTTCATCCTGTGTGATGTCATCATCCTGTGTGATGTCATCATCCTGTGTGATGCCTTCATCCTGTGTGATGCCTTCATCCTGTGTGATGTCATCATCATCATCCTGTGTGATGTCATCATCATCATCATCATCATCCTGTGTGATGTCATCATCCTGTGTGATGTCATCATCCTGTGTGATGCCTTCATCCTGTGTGATGCCTTCATCCTGTGTGATGTCATCATCCTGTGTGATGTCATCATCCTGTGTGATGTCATCATCCTGTGTGATGCCTTCATCCTGTGTGATGCCTTCATCCTGTGTGATGTCATCATCCTGTGTGATGTCATCATCCTGTGTGATGTCATCATCCTGTGTGATGCCTTCATCCTGTGTGATGTCATCATCCTGTGTGATGCCTTCATCCTGTGTGATGCCTTCATCCTGTGTGATGCCTTCATCCTGTGTGATGTCATCATCCTGTGTGATGTCATCATCCTGTGTGATGCCTTCATCCTGTGTGATGCCTTCATCCTGTGTGATGTCATCATCCTGTGTGATGTCATCATCCTGTGTGATGCCTTCATCCTGTGTGATGTCATCATCCTGTGTGATGTCATCATCCTGTGTGATGCCTTCATCCTGTGTGATGTCATCATCCTGTGTGATGTCATCATCATCTTCATCCTGTGTGATGTCATCATCCTGTGTGATGCCTTCATCCTGTGTGATGTCATCATCATCATCATCCTGTGTGATGTCATCATCATCATCATCATCCTGTGTGATGTCATCATCATCATCATCATCATCAGCCTGTGTGATGTCATCATCCTGTGTGATGTCATCATCCTGTGTGATGTCATCGTCTCGGTCTGTGTCATGTCCTGATGAGTAAAGGTGTGTGCAGGTGAAAGCAGAAGGTGTTCCTGACACCAGGAGCAGCCTGCTGAGGAGGAGCAGACCTCTACCTGTCACTCAGACACCGTTCACGCTACGCCGCTTCACACAGGTAACCACTTCCTGTCTCTGGCCAGGTAACCACTTCCTGTCTCTGGCCAGGTAACCACTTCCTGTCTCTGGCCAGGTAACCACTTCCTGTCTCTCCTCCTCAGGCTGCTCCTGCTCTGGACACCTTC